>PVHP010001002.1:0-118463 GCA_004024765.1 Zapus hudsonius | reverse complement strand
CCCAAGAAAAGATAACAGAAAAGCTCCCTTTGTGAAAAAGAGAGGTTCGTGAGAGAAAGGTCTGGAGCCTGCCCCCTACCCCAGCGGGGTAGGGGTACAGGCCTTACCTCACTGAGGCCTGGGTCAGCAGTCCTTCTACTCCATTGCCATGTGGGACAAGAGGGGCCGAGTCCTCTAGGGAAGCTAGTTTTAAATCCTCCCCAGGTGAGTCAGAGGGACAGCTGATTGGTTCATATCTGACCAATCAGTTTTAGCACCTAGGTTGTAGCTCTAACTAGACACCTCCCATTCAAAGGGAGGGGCTGGAAGGGGAGGAGCGGTCTCTATACACACCTGACTGTCACAGCACCATCCGGTGTGAAGCAAGTGTTCTTTCAAGAACCTGATCCAAAGCACAACACTGCCTAACTCATGCTGGGAAGTTCCAGGTGGGAGACAGAACACAATACAGGCCTTTTGTATGGAACCCATGGTTTGCAAATAAGCTTTTATGGAAACCTGATAAATAAAACAGACAGAAGTGGAGCTTTTCTGATTGATGCAGGGATAGGGCCCCTGGATTCGCTGTTGTAAACCACCAGGGTAATGAAGAGGACTAAATTAACAACCACGATACCTGGGTTCTTAGAGCTGCAGGTTTCTTCTGATGGAGGATGGTGGCTGAGTACCGGCTCCAGCTGACATACACACAGGCACAGGTTCTAAAGGCCCACAGTGAACAGAAAACTATGTCTTCTTCATTTATGGCTAGTGTGTATGTGTGTGTGTTGAGAACAGATTTATTTTTAGTGGATAGAACACCATGCTTGGAACTCAGACCCAAGTTCCAGTTTCATCCTTGCTGTTAATGGGCCATAATGGCACAGGAGGGGAAGGTCACTGAAGTGGTCATCTGTAAAAATGGGGGTGGGGCTTGGGAAGTGCAGCACAAAGCAGGCTGGATTAAAACATGACAGGGCCTGTCTGATCTCTTCAAGATTAGAGTCCTAGGACTCCCCTTAAGTACTGTCATCCAAGTTCTATTCCTCTTCTCTCCTGTCTCATCTCCTCCACTTCCTCTTGTTGTAGAAATATCCAGTAATAAACAGACAAAGCCTTCGCAGCAAGAGGAGAGGGGAGTTTTAATTTTACACCCAGGCCCCGGGGGTCCAAGCATAAATGAAGCATTGGCCTCAAACCCCAGTTACAAAGAGATTTTATAGTAGGGCACAGAGATGCATATGTGACATTATGCATGTAAATTACAAGCACCTAGCAACTCACACATTTACAAATGGGTTCCTGAGAGGTCCAGATAACCCTCCCCAGGTATTCTCTTGCCCCAACTTTTCCTAACTTCCTTATCACAGTTAAAGCAATTACTTCTTTTGTCTCACTGAACTTCAAAACTGGTAGTTTCTCACTTCATGCTATGTGACTGGCCATCTGTGGCCTGAAGAATGTAACAATGAATATAGGGGAGGAGGCAGTGAGCTCACGCTCATTTTGCTACAATACTCTCCTCTCTTCTTCTCTCTCCTTTAGTGGAGACAGCCTATTGGCTTACTACAATACACACCTCATTGTCCCAGCCCTAAGAATGTCCCTGAGCCCTTTACCCATATGTACCAATGATAAAGCTCCTGTTTATTAAGCTATTTATACTTGTCTAAAACATCACACGAGGCATTTTTCATCATTTCTTTATGAGGAAAGCAGCACTAACCATATTTCATGTTGAGCTGAAGCTTCAAGAGGTCAGCTAGCTTACCTAAGGGCACAAAGCCAATCACTTGAGCTATATTTCCACTCCTGGCTCCAAAGGCTTTAGGCTACTTCGACTTGAACACACAGTGCCTGGACCTCCTCAGAGTCAGAATGTCCACCGGGCCATGCAGGGCAACTCCCCTCCCACCCACCCACAATTGTGTCAAATTACAATTAATGTACAAAGAACTCATATATTTCCATTACTCGGATGCATACAACTACCTGGAAGGAGTAAGTGACGAAGGAAGAAACTGAGGATCAGCGAAGTAGGAGCAATGCTGAGGCATGTATGATGGTTTACAAGGAGAAAAGGGTCAGATCCTCCAGAGGGGTCAAGGGTATTGTCACGGTGGGGGAGGGGGGCTAAGTGACTTGGTTCAGGTTTAAGGTTGTCTCTGCAGAGATTTGGCAAGGCAAACGAAGGAGAACAAAGGGGGCTGGAGAGATTGCTAAGTGGTTAGAGGCACTTTGGTGCAAAGCCTGCTGTCCCAAGTTCAATTCCCCATTGCCCATGTAAAGCCAGATACACCAGCTTGGGCTGAAGTTTCCATTTTGATGGCAGACTGAAAATTCATGATGAAGCCACTGTTCTCCTGGTTGACACCCCTGTACCCACATAAAGCCAGAGGCACAAAGTGGTGTGTGCATCTGGAATTTATTTGTAGTGGCTAGAGTCCTGGTATGCATTCTCTCTCTCTCTCTCTCTCTCTCTCTCTCTCTCTCTCTCTCTCCCTCTCTCCCTCTCTCTCTCTCCTTATAAACAAACAAACAATTTTGAAGTGGTAGAGAGGTGAGACCTGTGGACAGGTCAGGAGAGAGGTGAGTAACAGGAGAAGCAGGAGGAAGCAGTGTGGGTCAGGGTGGGACTCACTTGGAGAGAAGCTAGGGAGGGAGCAACCTGCATGCCTCTTGAACCCCCGCAGTTTCCTGCTTTGCAGCCAATCTGAACTGGCTATGGGTTGAGGTGGTGTCTCCCTGTGGTCCCCTGGGATACTGTGTCCCATTATGATGTACAGTGATATCCTGAGGAAGCGTAGGAGGCCTGGAAGCTCTCAGAGAAGTCTCTCTGGAAGAGGCTTGATGAGAAAAGGTAAAAAGAGAACCAGGAAGATGCATTCGTTCATCTAGCCAGGCGTTGTCGTTGTCTGAGCACCTGCCATGTTGTCAGCTCATCTGGGTCACAGCGAGGCGCTTTCCATCTGCTGGTGAGATTCCCGGAGCTGGATGCTCACAGAGAAGTCTGTCTGTCTGTCTTTAGAACCCCTGACCTTGACCAAACAGCAGAGAGAGAAAAAAACAGCTAAGGTTCCATTCAGAACCTATCTTAAGGTGCCCTGTGCTAGCTGCAGATTGTAACATTTTAATTAAGCCCCTCCAAGCTTTTAAAGTGGTAAGTGCTTTTTTGACCTGTTCTCTCTAATTACCTTCAGCATATTTCAACAGACGGCAAATACCATCTAATTCTTGGAAACAAGTGCAGGATAAATTGAGTCTTTTGGCAGCAAAGTCTGACTTTGCAGAAGAGGTGGAGGATGACGTTGGTGGAGCTCTGTCAGGATTCTCTGAATCCGCAGGTGCTCTTTGCAAACATGGGTGGGATCATGGTTATTCTAACTTGGTTAGCTCCTGGGCTGGAGAGAACTTTTGGACATAGAGTAAGGTAATGGGCATGGCATGGTGTTTGGTAATCCTGGGTCCCCTTTATTGACTCTGGATAATGTCCTAGGCCCTGGGCTGACGCTTCCCAGCTGTCATCTGGTATCATTTCATCATCACTAGATCTCAGTGGGTTGCTATCACTTGTCCCATTTGAAATATGAAGACATAGGATCAGAGAGGTCTTCTAACTCCCCAAGGCTTAACCAACGAGCAAAATGGATTTAGACCCATGAGGCTAAGTAGGTCAGCCCCAACCTGGCCAGGCCTCCACCATACCACACTTCCCAGATGTGACCAGGGAATTAAAGTGTTTCACAACACAGAATTAGAGCAGCAATCAAATGCACATAAGGGCAGTTGGGCTGGAAATCAAAACTTGATTCCATCAGGATGGGGGAGAAGCAGTTGTCATGGATACGCAACAAGAGTGTGCCATGGGACCCATCACCCCACAGAAGGAAGGAATAGTTCTGACCCCGAGCCCCTTGCAAACAGCTCTGCGTCTACTGCTTTGGCTCTGGCCCTAGAGAGAGGCAGGGCTGTACCACACATCTTTCCCTCCCCATATTCTGGCTGGCCCATAACAGGCACTTAATAAATGTTGGGATGAATGAGTGTGAGAATGAGCGCATGAAATGAGGAGAGATTCATTATGCCTGGGGGCTATGGAGCCTGCTTCCCAGACCTCCTGGGAAGGGCTTCCTAGGGAAGGTTTGTCATGCCTGTCCCCATGTGAAGAGGAACACCGGGAAATTGGGGCTCATCAACGGAAACCAGGTTTGACAGCACTTCCATTTGACATGCTTGGGCCTGTTGCATTTGCACATTCCATCTTTCCTGTTGAGCACTCTGCCCACAATTAGAATAAAGTGCCACGTGGCCCACGACAGAGCGGGCTCACAGAGCCCGTCATTAAAACAGCGGTGCACTAACGGTGAGGGATGAGGTGGCTAGGACTCTGAGCACATGGTTTTAAAAGGAAGCAACAACACCTCGACCCAATGTGCAGCCTTAACTGAGATCAATCACTCCTTAATCTAATTAGTTTAGAAGCTATTTTAAAGAGCTTAATTAGATTAAGCTGTGATTGATAACACTTTATATCTACTTGAGGAGAGTACTTCTTCTAATTCACCTTGAATCTTTATGCTTCCAGTCAAAAACCTGCTCCACGCCTGGGCTAGGCATGGGAAGATATGTGGGAAGCGCCCATCTGACTCTGAAATCACCCCAGTGCCCGATGCCAGGCTGAGTCGGGGCCCTTGGCAGTGTCCTTGGCCACAGCATTTTGAGACCCAGTGGGATGTCCTTGACCAAGACACCTTGAGATTCTATTTCAAGAGGCCTCTGAGGTGGTGGAGGGAGGGCTGGCTGGGATCTGGAGTGAGGTCAAGATCATTATAGATAGGCATGTTGAGGTTCACAGTAGCACCCCACTGGTTTGGAGAAGTTGGGTGCAAACAGGAAAACCCAAGGAAGGTGAGCAGAGCACAGGGTCAGCTGTTTGGTAGGACCCTGGGTGCCTGCAACACACTGTGCCCTGGCCCCATGCTCTTGGGGAAAGTGAGCCCCCTTATCTGAGTGGAGTTGGAAAGGAAGCAATGCGGGGAGTGGATTCAAGGAGGTGCTCAGCCGGCCTTGGAAATTCCCCTTGCCCACAGAGCAGCAGGACGCAGCAGTGCTCCAGACACTGAGACTTTCTGTGGAGTCTGCTGGGATGTGGGGGATGGATGCCAGAACCAGGTCCACTCTGGGTGGAGACTATACAGATCCAATCTCTTCAGGGTTGGATGTGGGGGATGGGCAGGAGAACCGGGTCTAGTCTAAACTGAACCACTTGTCTTTTATCTCCTCTCTGCAGCCCGCATGTGTGATGCCCACCTCCGAGGCCCCTCGGGCATCATCACCTCCCCCAATTTCCCCATTCAGTACGACAACAATGCACACTGTGTATGGATCATCACAGCACTCAACCCCGCCAAGGTAAGGCTCCCAGGGATCAGGAGGGTCCTGTGGGCTGGCCAGCTTAGGGACAGTTGACCTACACAGCACTGCAACCCCAGAGCTTCTCCACAGAGTTCTTTTCATGTGTTATGACTAAGTATTGGGTAACTTAAAAGGATATTTATAAAACATAAGCAAGGTAGAAATAATGCCGACACAAGAAACACTGTCAAGCCGTCTTCTAGCATGAAAAAAAAGCAAGATAAAAAGAAATCAGTTACCTTAGAGTGGCCCTGTCATCACCAGTCACATCCCATTTCCTGAACTCTCTGAGGTAACCATGACCTTGATCGTTTTTGTTAATCCATTGCTTTTCTTTATACTCTACTCAGTGCTTAAGTGTAAATCCCTAGGGTGCAGTGTGACTTATGTCAGCATTGGAACTTCATATAAACTCAATCATGTTATGTCTGTTCTTAATCAACTTCCCTCAAAACATATCTGTGTGGTGTGTAACTTTACATGATGACTCACATACTACCATATGTTTATTTCCTGTTTAGTGCTTTACAAAAAACTTTTTATGTGCCCCCTGTTCTCTGTGTCAAATGTTACAAACCATCTTGTCCAGGTCCGCAGCCACCTGTTTGAATCACTTTGAGTTATGTCTCATATCTTATTGAGTCTTCTAGTCCATGAGTATGGTATGTCTATTCACTTGCTTACGGTTTTAATGGTCTTGGATAAATTTATGCCAGGTTTTTCTATTACAGATCTTACTCATTTCTTAGTAGATTTGTCCCCAAATATCATATCTTTTTGTTACTAGAAATCATATCTTTTAAAAGTACATCTACCTATTTCTTGATGGCATTCCAAACGTGATTGCTTTTTATTTTAATTTTTTAGTGTGTGTATGTACAATGTGACTTTGTACATGTGGTCTCTGTGTGTGTACAGATATGTATGCCCATGCACGCATGTGCAGAGGCCAGAGAAGGGTGTCAGCTGTCCCATCCTGTTCCTTTTTTGTGTTATTTCCTTGAGACAGAGTCTCTCAGTGAACCTAGAACTTGCTTTTTGGCTAGACTGACTGACCAGAGTCCCAGCAATCCTCCTGTCTCTTCCTACGCCCTCAGCTTTTGAGGTTACAGGCCTGTGTGGCCATGAATGACCTTTCATGCTTTTTATGTGGATGCTGAGTGTTCATGCTTGCTCAGCAAGTGGTATTACCCACTGAGCCCTCTCTCCAGGCCCAATTTTCACATGGAGCAAGTGTCTTGCAATGATTTGTCTGTGAACTCTTTGAGGTTGTCTACATCTATCTGCAGAGAGCCATGTTGTTCTTCCTTCCCAACTCACACACCTTCTGTGATGATGGTGGAAGGTCTTAGCATTGTTTCATGCCAAATAGAATTTTTTTCTTCATTGTTAGGTAGAACATTGGCTGAAGTGTGTTTATTTTTAATTTAGAGATTCTCCTTTTGGACTTGGGGAGGTTTCTTCTAATCCTTATGTACTGTTGAGTTTTGACTGAGGATGGATGTTGAATTTTATCAAACACCTCTCCACATCCATTGATAAAATCCTTGTTTTGATCCTTAATTCTCACCATGCATTTGCTGGCTTCTCTAATGCTTCCAGTTCTCCACCCCCAGGTCATTGGTCATTTAGTGTTAACACTGTCATACATGTCTGTATTAAATGTGCTAACATATTATTTAATCATTTGTTTCTATTTTGTTGTCTATTTTTTAATATTATCCTTGACAGATTTTTTTTATATCAAGAAAAACTGGCTCCATAAAATAATTTAGAGGGTTTTGTCTCTTTCTATCCCTTGGGATCATCAGTGGAAAATTGCAATAAATTTAGCCTTGGAAATTTTATGGAATTTTTCAGCAAAACTATCTGGGCCTGGTGTTTTCTTTGTTGTATGGTTTTAGATAAATTTAATACCCACAAGGACTAAAGAATAAGTTATTTGTTTTATCTTAAGTCTATTACTCAATTGTATATCAAGTTATGTAGGATATTTTATATTTATGATCTCTGCTATTATTACATTGCTTCATTTTTAATTTCTAATTTTTATTTTTTTTTAAAAAAAATCATTCTTGCCAGAATTATCAGTCTATTCAGAGACCCAGTTTTGGGGGTTATTTTGGTTTTTTTTTTATACTCATTTTAACATGCTTATTTTCTGTTTCATCACTTTCTGCTCTTTATTATTTCCTCCTTTCTGTTATATTTGTTTTTTTTCAAGTTTCCCTTCTCTAGCATTTTAATTTTCATGCTTAGTTTATTGTTTTTTGATCTTCTTTAAGTATTCTAAAGCTAAAAACTTCCCCCCTTAGGATTATGGCTCCATGCTTTGCAGATTTGTAGATATTTCCAATATTTCTGTTATAGTTTAGTTCTCACTTATATTTATTCTTTAATTATTTTTATCTTTTTTTTTTATTTTCTTTTATTTGGTGCTAGTCGAGTGCTCTGTAGCTGAGTCATTCCTCTAGACCTGTTCTGAATGGTTAGGATTTTTTTTTTATTCATTTTCAAGCAGAGAGAGAGAGAGAGAGAGAGAGAGAGAGAGAGAGAGAGAGAGAGAGAGAGAGAGAGCACACCAGGGCCACCACCTTGTGGGTCTGGTACTGGGGGATTGAACCCGGGGCCTTAGGTACTGGAGGCAAGTGCCTTAACCACTGAGCAATCTCTCCAGCCCTGTCTAGACCTGTTCTGAATGTTTACTGTCTTCCGTCATTTATCATTCCTCCAACCACAAGTTAGGTAGAGGCACATGCAAATATCTAAGCAAAGGATTTTCTTTTCTCCTTTCATTACTAATTATACAGCTCGCTTTAGAGAGCACTGTCTGTGCTTGAATTACTTGAACTCATTGAGATGTGCTTTTGGCTCAGTTTCATATATATTCAATGTGTGCTTCAAAAAAATGATGCATTTTACAGTTTTTGTGTTCTAAATATGTCCATCATATCAAGTTCATTGATTATGTTTCTGTCTTTTTATATCTTAATTGTTTTTTTTTGGCCTTCTTCATCCATTGCAGGAGGAATGTTCAACTGTCCCACTGCCAGTGGGTGTGTCTATTAGTCTTTAAAATTCTATCAAATGTTGTGTTCTACATGTTAAAACTGTTATTAGAAAATACAAGTTGAAACATAGCTTTTTCCTGGCATTGAAACTACTTCAAAAGAATTATGTAATGACGCTATCTGTAGTGATATTTTTACCGTAAAGATTCCTCCCCCCCACCCCCAGCTAACACATCAGCTTTCTTTTGGTCTCTGGTAGTAAGATTTGTTTTTTCCCCCATTTTGTTGCTATCAGTCTTTTCATTTCCTGGTGCTTTATGTATGTTGTGAATATCTGGGGAGATGGCTTAGTGGTTAGGAACTCTTGCCACTTGAAGTATGAGGCCTCTCAAGCTGGAGATGTCCATGATCAACTACCCAGAACCCACGTAAAAAGCTGGGTATGGCCATGTCCGTCTGTATTAGCTCAGAGCTGAGACTGAACCATCACTGTCATTGGAGCTTGCTGAGGGACAGCAGCTCCTCATTGGCTCTCGCTTGATATTCACATTTTCTCCACACGTGGAGTTACTGTACCATTGTCTTCTGTCTTCCACTGTGGCTCCTTTGTCTGGTGTCTCTCTGATGGCTTCATGGTGGTCCTTTCCTTCTCCTTAACGTTCTGCAGTTCATGCTCGTGGGTCTAGCTGTGGGAACTTTCCGTGTTTGCCCTGAATTTGTGAAGCTTCTTGCATCTGCCTTTCATCCGCTTGAGAGAATGTTTAGCCATCAGCTTCCTTTTTTTATATATTTTTCTTTATTGTTGCTCCTCCTCCATTCTCTCTCTTCTCTTTTGGAAGTCTGACATGACTTCTCACCTTGTCTTCTGTTTCTTAACTTGTCTCTTATTTTATCTCTCTCCTGATCACTTCTCTGTTCAGCTATGTCTAACTCTGTTAAATTCACCCACTGGAGAGTTCTTTCACATAACTTTCTAATGTCCTATTTGGTCCTTGTGAAAGTGTTCTTAATGATATTTTACAGTCTTTTACTCCTTACTCGTACTCTCGGACCCTTCTTCATAAGTATAAAAAGCCCACTTATTTTATAGTCTGTCACTGTTACTGCCAATATCTGAATTCTCTTTAAGTAACAATTCAGGGTCTGTTCTCAACTCCCAAGCCTCCCAGACCATGTTTGCAACTCTATAAATAGGATCATAAACTTTGGGAATGGGCACCTGGCTGGAAGGTATTTTGTTCCAGAGAAGGTTTGTGCCCAATGCTGGGCTCACCTTCCATGCAGGTGTCAAACTAAATTCCCAGCACAAAGGGTTTAAACCACATAAGCAACATGAAGGCTGCAGACCCATGGGAAGTCCTCCCCATAGCATGGATTCTGGGGGAGCTTGTGTTCTCTGCCCTCTCAGCTCCTGAGTTCATCGGCTTCCAGGTCCACCACATAGGTGGAGAGGGACGTAGACTGGCCTTAAGTTCACCTCCACCCTGCTTCATGCAGCAGTACCCCCACTTTTGGGAACTCTGGTCTTGGGTTCCTGTCCCTTCTTCTCCAGGTGTCCCTCTAAACACCAAAGCTGTCCTTCACTGGATTTTGATCATGCGCGCAAGGCCAAAGCCAGCTGTGAGCACTGAGCCTCCACCATAATAAAATGCTACATCAACAGGTCAGGCAGGTCCCTGAAGCAGCACACGTTTATTTTCTCATGGTTTCAAAGGGTAGACATCTTGATCAAGGTGCTGGCAAGCTTGATGTCTGCTCAGGACTCTTCCTACCTTCTAGACGGCCACCTCCTCGTGGTGGCCTTTCCTCTATGCACTCAGAGAGTGTTATCCTAGGCCACCTCCTCTTTTTTAGTTTATATTTTTGTAAATATTGCAGAATACTAACAAATGTTGTGTCTTTTGTTATTATTATTATTATTATTATTAAAGTAGAACTTTATATGGACAAATCATTTGTTAGTCTCATTCCCCTCCTCCCCGCCCCTGTTCCACTGAGGGCCCTTCTCAGTGGGATTGCTGGTATTTACCACGGGGTTATGGGTTACAGGTTGTGAGAGCAGATGTCAGTCATTGTAGGGGGGAGGGAGCAATGTCTCTGGATATTCCTGTGGCTCTTACATTCTTTCTATCCCCCCTTCCACACAATTATCTGAGCTTTGGCAGGTGTGTTTTAAGTCTACTCTAATGTGGAGCTCTGACACCACACTTTCTCTTTAGGATTCACCTTTATGGGCTCATTTCACTGTAACCATCTCCCTGGTGGCCTATCTCCAAGTACACTCACATGGGTGGGGTGGGAGAGTAAGAGCTTCAAAATAAGGATTTTACGAGAAAAACACTCATTCTATAATGCTAACTTATGAAAATAGTGGGTTTTTTTTTGATTTTAAGTTTTATCCAACACTTCAAAATTCTTCAATTCAAGTGCCCAAGGCCATAACATAGAAATACTGGAAACAGACTTTCTGTGTGGCTTTTTATAAAGAAGGGTTCACATTTTATTATCATGTCATGGTGAAACTAATCAACATGGATCTAGGTTGGAGGTTAGACTAGAAGGACCTGTAAGAGGGTTCTTTCTTGTCATTGTCAAAGATGCTTATCTTCATTTGCTTTTGAACTTGAAGGTGGAGTGTAAGGGGAAGTCTGGGTGATGCCTGAGACTTTCCTGAGAAACAATTTCTCTCCCATTAGGTCTAGCCTAAGCCAGTGTGTGGAGATCAGTAGCCCCATCCTGGCCTGTTTCCCACATATCCTGTGCGAGGTCACTCCAGGCTGCGCTCCTGGAGCCAGCCCCTCTGAGGCAGAAAGTTGTTCTCAGCGACCTTATAGGTCTTCCATGGGCTTCTGGAAGTGCTGAGGGAACCCAGATGGCCTCCAAAAGTGAACATCAATTTTCTCTGTAAACCACCACCTTCCATGCAGGTTCCAGAGAATTCCCAGAGAGTCCTGACACCAGGTGGGAGGGAAGCCAGGGAGCACACATAGCAAGAGGAGGATGCTAGCTAGAACCTCTGCATTGAGGCTGAAGAGAAGCTGGACTCCCATGTGCACTGGGGAAAGGAGAGGCTGGGCTCCTGACCCTGCTCATGGGAACAGTTCTCAGGGAAGCCACCCCAGATGCCTCCTTCAGCAAAAAAGGAGTGTCTCCACGCGGGCAGAAAGTCTTAGGTGACCATCCATCTGTGCCCTCACGGAGTGCGGGTCTGACTTCTGTACTTGCTCTTAGTGATAGCAGGAGGATCAACTGATAGAACATAAATCCTGAGTATGGATAAGTACTGCTGATCTGTGTCCAGAGTACCAGGAAGAGCCAGGAAGGAGTCACCAGCTAACGGAGGTGGCATTTGTGCCTGGAAAGATGAGTGGGCAAAAGTCAGTACCTCAGAGTGAGCTCATGCACAAAGGCACTGAGGTTGGTTACAGCCTCTTAGGATGATAGTAAAGCACCAAGACTGATCATGTGAGGATGGAAAAACGAAGCAGGAACCAGGTTCCAATGAGCCTGTGGACTTAGCCGAGAGGCTTGGATTGTATCTTTAAACTGCATTTTAAAGCTAAATGTATTAGGCGCCGTTAATAACAATAATGGATTTTACTGTATGCCTATCCTGTGCCAATCACTGAGCTAATCCTCCTGTACAAATGATTTTATTTCGTTCCCTTAATAGCATAATGAATTAGGTTTTAACAGACCAGCCTGATGGATGAAGAAAGTGGATTACAGCTGGGTTAAAGGTTGGGGATAGCCACAGCGCACAGCCAGTAAGTCGCAGAGCTGGGATTTAAAACCCAGCCTTTTGGGCTCCAATGCCCCTGTACACCCAGCTGTCCTGTGTGCTGCTGGGTAGAACCAAGAAGATGGGAGGGGCTGGACTGGCACCTGAGGGTGAACTAGGAAGGACAGACCACAACAGTAGCAGGAAGTCAGAGCTTTTGTAAGATCACTGGTACACCAGTGGAAAGGACCTGAGGAGAATACTGCAGGAGAAAGACACTGTACCCAAGTGCCATCAGTCAGGGCGTTGGAGACAGGGAGGGTGAAACAGACCAGAGAAGGTGGCATGAGACTTGTAACTGATTGGGGTGGGAGTTGATAGAGAAGGCTGGGTCTTATTTACATTATCTCAAGTGACAGATACAGTGCCTGGATACAGTCAGCACTCAATAGATATTAATGCAATAGGCAAATGAATGATGGAAATGATGGTGCTAGTTTGGGTCAATGAGGGACTTGGAAAGGAAATATGACGGGAGGAAGGTGTTGGCAGGGGCCAGTGGAGCAACAGAATATGTGTGTTTGAAGGATCTGTGATACATACAGTGGTTGGAAACTGCATAAATCTGGGCTCAGGAGAGATATTTGGGTGTCCTTTCATTAGCACATGGGTGGAAATAGAAGCCTGAGATGGAGTGACACCTATCAGAAAGGGTGGAGAGAGAGATTCGGGGAGCATCTTTACAGGTGAAAGAAACAGAGGAGAAGCTGTTGGAGAGGAGGGAGGAGAACCTGGTATAAAGCAGGATGTTTCCGGCTAGGGCACATCTGACAATGGTAGTGATGAGAGAAGGCCTTTTGGGGAGGACTGAAAGAGACTCTGGCCTTGGCCTTGGCCTTGGCTAGAGGCCAGCTCTGAGGGTGAAACAACACACAGCAGGGCTGGGGTGTGGGCAGAGTGAGGCCCGAAGTGCAGATGTCCTGACCTGTGAAGAAAGGAGTGTGGGCAGGAGAGGAAGAGGAAAGAAGGAAGACAGATGAAAAGAAGGTTTCGGGTACTTTGAGGGACAGAACAAGCAGAGAGAGAGAGAGAGAGAGAGAGAGAGAGGAGGAAGCAGGCAGGCAAGGAGCAGGTGGGGAACGCATGGCTTCCTCTGTGAGGAGCTGAGAAGACCATGGTGTCAGAAGGAGCCAGGAGATACTCTGCAAGAGTAAGGCACAGGACATGTGTCCTTCAGCCCCTTCTCTGGGGACTGACTATCACCTCAGGCATATGAGCACATGTGGGTGTGAAGACCCTTCCTGAAATGACAGCCCTCTCTGTACAGTCCCAGAACAGCTGTACTGGGGGGGTGGGGGGAGCTAGGAACATGCAGGCCCCCAGAGATGCCCATGAACCTGGGTCAGAATCCCAGCAGTAATTAAGCATTTGTAGGCTCTGATCCTCCACACTGTGAGGACAAGAAGCACTCCGTCATATTGAGCAAGAGGCACAAGGGTCCATCTCTACTCAATATACTAGAAAACAAACAAATAATCACTCTCATTTGCCTTCCTGGGAGCTTGGTAAATTTAAGAAAAAAAGACAAATCAGGCAACCAAACAGGTGAGCAATGCCAGCCTCCACCTGTAGTCTCTGCCCTCTCCTCTTGATTGGGGTGACCCAATCAAGCAATGCCAGTCCTACCCTCAAGTAGCATTTGGGCCACTTGAGTCTTTATGATATTAATCTGATGCTGCTCTTAATGTATATTATATTTCTACACAGTATTTCCCAAATGTTGCTAACCATCAGAAATACCTGGGGAGTCTTTAATGGCAGATACCTAAGCCTGTTCCCAAAAGAGCTGATTCAGCAGATCTGAGGTGAATGCTCAGAGCCTTTATTTTAAGGAGAACCTCAGTGACTCCACCACAACTATTTTCTCCCTCTGGAAAAACCTAGAGTTTACCCCTGCCATTTCCTGCTGGCAGCCCCAGTTTTAGCCACATTGAGCTCTGCTGGAAAGACATGGCTGGCCTTTAATACCTCTGGCTGGGTGTGCCTGTTCCCCAAGTTTTCCTTGCTTCTCTTTTCAGGCTCCTTCTTCTGCCTGCAGCTTTGCATCAGCACCTGCCTGTATGCACAGCCCCCCCTCCCCAGGACCCCCAGCTCCCTGGGACCCTGAAAGTAGGTGAACCTGGAGATGATTTCTCCCACTTGTGGGCACGGAGCTCTGGCAAGAGGGGGGCTCTGCAGAAGGTTGAAGATGTCGTAGCTGATGGAAGAGGAGCTCCTGGTTTTGCTCTGCCCCTGTTGGCTTTGTGGTACAGGCCAGGGACATGGTACCTTCTCTGGTTAGAACCACTCAGCTCAGCTCAGCCTCAGGGAAGAAGGCAAGCCAAGCTGGTGGAATTTCTGAAGTCAAGCTACATCTGCCTTTTGTTTGGCAGCTACTGGTATCTACCCCAGGCATACGATCCAATTTGTATATGAGCCTCTGGGTCTGATAAGGAAAGTCCATCCATCTTTGCTAGAAGGGAAAGGGTGGGGAACAGAGAGAGAGGATAGGGCCGAGTGGAAGGAAAGAAGTGGCCTTAGAGGAGAAAGGAAAAGAAAGCCTGAACTTCAGAAGACAAGAGCATTGACATCCAGAAATCTCTCCAGCCTCAAGCCCATCGGCTGGTGCAAATGCCAGGGACTCATTCATTGGTCCATTTGTCCAGTTGCTCATTGAGTCAGAATACCTTTGCTCATGCCCCTGGGAGGTTCCCAGTCCTCCAGCAGCCTATGGCTGGGTGTTGGCAGAGGAACTCTTTAATGGTCTCCCCAAGTCCAGTCCCCTGATCCTTTCCTGCACACTGTCTCCACATTATGTAACATTGACGTTCTTTCACCTCCAGAACCACAGAAGCCCTGGCATCCTCGTACTCCCTTCCCTAAGCTGGAGACAAGCCCACCCCCCAGCAAGAAGCACAGGCCTGACACTTGACCTATCCCGTGCTTCTGAGCATTGGTTATGGGGTACTCATGGCCAGCCTGTGAGGAGGCCATGAAGAAGAGCCCCTATGTTTTTGCATATCTGAAGCCTAGCATGAGGCAGGTGCACAGTAGCTGTTAAATGAATGAATAAATGGGTCAGTGAGTGAATGAGGCAATAACGAAATAGCTTACTGCTCTCGGGCTCAACAAAATTAAATTGCAATAGTAACTGAGGATCCACCTGGGTGTTCCCTGCTCCTGCCTCCTGAGGGTTCTGCCCTCAGCCTCCACACAGACCTCTCTTCCTCCTGCTTGGGAGCTCCTTATGCCCACTAGAGTCAGCTCCCTTCCTTCCACAGTGACTATAATTACCCCAGTCCCAGGAGTAGTAAACCAAGCCAATCCTAGCCATCAGGAGCTCAGAGAAAGTGCTAAGGAAGGGGAGGAGAAACTGAGGCATCCTGCCAGGGAGGGGTCTCTAGGGAGTCATAGCAGTGCACAAGCCATAGGAATTCCACACTTTCCATGCTGGGATGTCAGGAGCTAGCCACCTCTTCTGTGGTGATGAAGGCCCTTCTGCCAGTATGTGACGTGTGACTGTGGCTACAGGAAACTCCTTCACAGAAGCTCAAATACCACATGGCTTGTTTTCTCTGAATTTCAGGCTCCAAAGATGAGTGTCCAGGATTGGCATGGTTTCTTCAGTGTCTCAGGCTCCTTTATACATATGTTCCCTTTACCATTCTCTGCACATAGCTTTTGTCCTCGTGGTCATAAGGTAAACAAAAAGAAAGGTAGGCAAACATCCCAAGGACTCTTCAGCTTATGTCTCATTGCCCATAGTCCTTAGCGATGAGCTTGGCTATGTACATTGCCACACTCCCAGTAAAGCCAGGGTTCTGTTAGGAAGTGTAGCAGTTACCTTCTTGTGGCTGTGACAAAACACCTGGCCAGAAGCAGCTAATGGAAGGAAAGGGTTTATTTCTGGCTTACAGTTTCAAGGGGACATTTCACTGTGGCAGGGAAAGCAAGGCATGAGCAGGTAGCCAGACATCACATTTTCACATATCAGCAGGGAGGGGAGAGAGAGAGGGGGGTGCCAAGTGTGGCAGGTGGGGCTGGGCTATAACACTCACAGCCCAACTCCAGTGACACTTCTCCAGCAAGGCTCCACCAGCTGGGAATTAAGTATGAGACTTTGTCACAAGCACATGAGGCTGCGGGGACATGCTGGATTCAAACCATGACAAAGGGATAAACAGAGAGGGACAACCTCCTCTGTGTCCATCCAAAACTCACACAATAGGAACTAGATCAGAATGGAGCTATCCTGGTTGAACCAGAGCCTCACCCATTCATTCTAGCTTATTCTCCACCATTGTTGGTGACCCCTGAAATACCTTTACTTAACTCGGGTGACTGGGAACCCAGTGTGAAAATCACTGCTTTAGGGCAGAGGTCAGAAAACCTTTTCTATAAAGAGCTGTGTAGGAAATATTTTAGATGCTAAGGACCATGTGAGATCTCTATTGCGTATTTTTCTTGCTTATGGGTTTTTGTTTATTTCACTCTTTAAAAATGTAAGAGCCTTCCTTCACCCCGGGGACCACACGAAAATTGGCTAGGGGATAGCTGAAGCTCGAGAGCCATCATTTCCAAACCCCTGCTCTAGGCACTGAGAGTTTGGGGACAAAGGAAAGGACGGCCACAGAGGCAGAGCTCCAGATAGGAGCCTGTTTTAGAAAAGCACCTGTAGTCTAGTTCTTTTGAGATTCCAGAATCTTCCCCCCACCACCCCGCCTGAGTTGAACTGTCCCCTATACCTTTGCAGGAGGTTACAATTAGGACTTGAAGCCCAGTCCTTTCACCGGTCCTGAGAAGCACTTTAGAAGGGAGAATCCCTCTGTGACCTCATTCTCATCTCCCTCAATTTTCAGGCCAGGTATCCATGGTCTGAGCAGTGTCATTGCCCACCTTTCCTTGCCCACTCACTCACAGACTACAGCTCCCCTGACCTTCCTTCCACTGGGCATCATCTATCTTCCTTGTCAACTGCTTTCCCTGGTCCTTGGCTCTCTCTTCACTGCTGACTTCATTGCCTGTGCCAAGCCCATGCTTGCCGGGCCCGGCACACCCACCTCCTCCACGCACCCTCCTCCCCATCCTTCCCTTCCTTGCTCGATGCTGCTGCGCTAAGTTGTCGTAAGATAACTTATGGGAAGCAGCTCGCTCTGTGCTCGGCACATGGCAGGTGCTCCGTAATTATGTCCCGGATGATAGGTTTGTTTATTCATTTATCTAACGGGCTTAAGCTGGGTGTCTGAGCTGTATACAAATGCGTCTCTTGATCATACCTATTTCTCCTGCTGAAGGCTCTTCTGCCTCAGAAACGGGCTTTGTGAGCTTGATTGATGGGCATGTTTGTTAATGAGTCATTATAGGATCCTGTCTTTAAACAATGGCCAAAGCAAAGGAGATAAAAAAGAAGAAGAAGAAGAAGAAGAAGAAATGCACAAGTTCCTGGTGCACTGGGCCCACCCTGAAGCTGCAATGCTGTGGGTAATGGGTGGGGTGGTCTTGGTATATTTAGCCCCTACATCCGGGTCAGTGCTCCAAGGTGTGGTTCATGTTCAATGCAATTAGAACCAGTGATGTGAATCATTTTATGGCTCTGGGTTCTGCCCTTCAAAGCAGTATTTTCCCATTATGGCCCCTATAATCATCACTCCCTCTGCGGAGAAGACTTGATGAAGAATGCCCTCCACCCCAGGTCTGGCTGGAAGGGGCTCATGCAGTGACATTTTGCAGCCAGAGATGTATTGGTTGCAGAGTGCCGGCCCCTCCTTCTGCAGAGGACACCATCTGTCTGGAGTGCTTTCTTTGCAAGCCAGTGTTTGCTGAGAACCTGCTGGGATTCAGTCTAGAGTCTGGGACAGCCTGAGTGGGGCATGCCTTGCTAGAATGCTCTCAGGCAGTGAAGCAAGGCAACAAGGAGCCTGCCTCGCCTCTGGATGCCCGTGTCATGCTCCTCCACTACCTGGATGTGTGAGCCTGGGAAAGCTGCCTCAACTCTCTGTGCCTGGGCCTTCCAGTTCATAAAATCTAGGCGATCAGAGGACCTATTGTGAGTGTCACATGAGCAGATTTGTGCAAAGTGCTCAGAAGTACATGTCAGCTCTTGCAGGAAAGAAATCTTATAAGAGAACATAATCAAAAACTAGATGACTTAGTGTCTCAAGGAATCTTCTAGACCAAAACTTGGCAAACTAGGGTGTAGGAGGCAAATCTAACTCTTCACTAATTTTACAAATAAAGTTTCATTGAAACACAGCTATGACCACTCAAGTACCTGTTGTGTGTGGCTGTTTCATGCTATACCAACAAAGCTGGGTTGATGTGACAGAGAACATGTGGACCTCTGCCGAGAAAGCTGGCCAACCTTTGCTCTAAGTACTGTGAGGAATCTCAGGATCTGGCACTTTGCCCATGCTGAGAATTAGGAAAGATTTGGAAAATGATCTACCACTGGACCCTGTCCAAGCCCCTGGCATGTGCCTGGCATGCTGAGAGGCACTGTGGATACAAAGGCAGTAAGATCTGGATCAATCCCCTGGGAGTTTATGGGGTAATTGAGGATCATATAAACAGATCAATTGCAGGTCAGTGAGAGAAAAATGCTGAGAGAGGCAGGTCTGAGAGAAGTTAGAAGAGAGGGAACTTGAGGCTGAGCCCTCTGCCAGGGGAGCAGGAGGGAGCGGGAAGGGCCTGAAACAATTCACGGTCATAACGAGACTTTCCTCATCACTGTGACCAAATACCCGGTAAGAAGCCATTGAAGGGAGGAGAGGTTTATTTTGGCTCAAGGGTTGACAGAATGGAATCTATCACAGCAGGGAGGAATGAAGGAGCTCATGGTGGCAGGAACATGTGGCTGGGACTCCTCACATTTCAACAAAACCAGGAAGCAGAGGTCAAACAGGAAGCTGCACACTTCAAGCCCTGCCTCCCCCCAATCCATTTCCTCCAGTGAGGTTCCACAACCTCCCAAAACAGCACCAGCAGCTGGCTAAGTTTTCAACATATGAATCTATTGGGGGACATGCCACATTGAAACCTTAACAGCCACCATGATGGGGAGACCCAGGATCCCTGCTTGCCATACTGGCTGTGCAACAGGAAGATGTGTCAGACAGGGTAGGAAACAACAACCCCGGAACTGCTTTGCATGGAAGAACCATGGAGGTAAAGAGACAGGAAGGAGATTCCAGTCCGAGCAGAGGACCACCTGATGATACCATTAGCTCACAGAGAATGTTCTGGATGGGAAGCCAAGAATAGCCAAGGAATCCCCATCCACCATGGACCATTTAATTCCTTCACACTATCCCAGACCAGACATAGCCTGCTGCAGACACACAACCTCACCAAGTTCTTGCCAACCCAGAAATTGGGCTTCTGGTTTTCAGGCATCCCTCAATATTGTTGCTTTTAAAGCAGAAATCTCATGGCAGGCAGGCCCTAGCTTCTCTTGCTTCCATAACTCACTGCTGTCTTTAGGACAAAACCCCGGGTCCATAGCATGACAAACTTTCATCATGTGTCTCTTAGTACTCCTGGGTTACCACCTTCTGCCCCCCACTTACTCCACAAACTGCAGATTAATCAGAATTCTCTGGACAAGTCACGCCATTTCTCGCTTCTGCTCTCCCCTTTGCCAATTGCATTCGCTTCCATGTCACTCAGTTGAACTCCATCTGGTTCTTCTTCTAAATGCTGCCAGGGCTTCATTTCCTCCAGAAAACCCATAAACCTTACTCCCAGCCAGTCAGATTGTTCCCTCCCCTGTCTACTATAGACCTACTGAAGTGCTCCTGAATGCTCTACCCAGAGCTCCCCTCTGAACCCCTTGCCCATGCTGAGAGGCCCGTGGGGACATCAGTTTGTCTCCTGTCCTGAGGTAAGGTTATGCTAGCATCCAGCCTGGGCGCTGGCCTGGTTTGGGCAAAGAAAGTGTTCATCACAACCAGGAAAAGCTCGCTGTGGGAAGTCTGTCCTTCTTGGTTTGTAGAGTAGAAAGTGAAGCAGAACTTTCAGGCTCTTGGTGATGACCAGCATTAAACTCAAAGGGACTAAGAGTCCAAGTTATACCTTTAGGGTGATGGTGCCTCCCTGTATCCTGTCTTCATAAATGATACTACCTGCTTCTCATGTGAGCAAAGCAGAAACCTGCCAGTCAGCTTAGATTTCTACCCCATCTCGACACCCACCCCCTAACCCCATCTATTTAGTCACACATCCCTAAATGCCATGAGCACTTGACCTCTCCTCCATCAAATCTCTGTGCCTCTGCCACCCTTCTCACTACCCAGCTCACACCTGCCAGCCAGTTCCACACCAGTAGCCAGACTGATGTCACCTCCCTCAGGAGAAAGCCCAATTCTTCATAGGGGAAAAGCAGGGGGAGGCATTTTAATTAAACTCCAGGCAAATAATCCATTTCCAGACCTTCCCAAGTCACCTCTTTGCACTGCAGGCCCAACCCTACCGTCCCCCAGAGTGAGTGAGGCAGCTGACACACCTGATATTTGTAGACCTACTGTGAACAGCTTGTTCTAGAATGGTCCTTCTCTGCCATAGCCTGGATCCTGTGCGCCTGACTCCTCCTCAGACCACCCCCTCTATCTCTCAGCCACTTGTTTGGTCTGATGGCACCTTCCATAGTCCTCAGGATTCCCTTAGATATCACACCTTCATGAGTGCTGTCCCCTTCTCCCTTTGCCACAGGCTCCTCTCGCTCTACAGCCCCACCATGTCACCTGTCACCTGGGATTGTGGGTATCAGTTTATTTCTTGAGCCTCTTTTCTCACGGAAGGCAGGGACAGTGTGGTGCCTATAATGGAGCCCAACTTCGTGGTCTGGCATGTGGCAGTTGCTTAGCAAATATTTGTGGATGACAGGACTAAGGTGAGTTAAGAAAGAGTGAGCTTATTAAAATCTCCTTCCTGGAACCTTCATTCAGTCAGCATATAAACCAACACAAAGGATGGAGAGATGCTGGTGAAGGAGAGAGAAGGGAGGAGGAGGCTGGGGAACTTTCTCTAGGTCCCTGGGGGCAAGAGAGCTGTGAGTCCACATGTGGCCTGATACTGCCACCAAGCCCATGGGGATTTCTAGGCATTAAAGCATGAAGAAAGCATCCAATCGTCTTGTAGTTAGCCAGATGTGCCTGGTGGTGCTTTGACAGTCGCTGGAATTGGCCAGATGTGCCTCGAACGTCTTCAGAGACATCAGGGGGCCCCAGAGACTGTGTGGCCTACAGAGAAATAGTCAATACTCCTAAGGGTGGAGAATGAGGTCACTGGTGTCTGTGAGCATTGGGAAGTTTGTTTCCCACACAGTCCCTGCCAATCCCCCCCCTAACCCTGTGCTCCTCCCTAGGTGATCAAGCTAGCCTTTGAAGAGTTTGATCTGGAGAGGGGCTATGACACCCTGACGGTTGGGGACGGTGGTCAGGATGGGGACCAGAAGACGGTTCTCTACATGTAAGTGAAACAGCGCGTGTGGTCTGAGGCCAGGGTATCATGTTCACATTGACTGGAGAGTGGGTGAAGGGCATAGGCTTGCCAAGTACTGGTCCCCACACCCTCGCCACTAAGGCAGTGTTCTTCAGCCTCTCTCTACCCTGGTCAAGGGATAAAGAGCTCTTGGGCTAAATTTGACCCAAAGATGCATGAGGAATTCACAGAAAATGTGTTCAGACCCAGTATTCTCCAGGGCAAGCAGAGGCTTTATAAGCACATCTGGTGCTTCCTGTGAGGTCACCTACTTCTGTGCATACCCACAGTGTCTGCTCCTGGCCACATCAGTCCCTGGCAGTCTGCTCACTCACTGCAACCACAAATATGTTTTCCTCACCTTCCTACATGCCCAGAACTCTCTGGGATGTGGACAGCACTGGCCTTCATGAGCTCCCAAAGCTCCTGGTGGTCAAAGAAGCCCCACCAGGAAGGCAGGAAGCCATTCAATAGGTAGTTGTTAAGCCCTGTGAGATACCAGACAGATATTGTGGGCACATCTCCTAAGCCAAGGAAAGCCAGGAGAGAGGACCATGCCAGGCTGTCCTTGGATTCCCCTAAGTTGGACCTTTGCTCTTAGAAGACATTTTGCCCACCATGGCAGCCTGCACCAACTCAGGAGACACTCTTGTTTTTATGCATGTGGCCCAGGCCCATAAGCCGCGGCAGGTCTTGACTAGGCCTGGCTCCTTGATCTTCCCTGAGATGTGGTCAGCTGGGCCATCATTCTACTTGTGTGCCTTGGCAGGGTGCAAGCCTCTAAGTGTCTCTCTCCTGACAGCCTGACAGGGACGTCGGTCCCAGATCTCATCGTCAGTACCCACCATCAGATGTGGCTTCTCTTCCAGACCGATGGCAGCGGCAGCTCCCTGGGATTCAAGGCTTCCTATGAAGGTAACTTCTCTCAGTATACCCAGCCAGGTACACCCCCAGGGTTCAGATCGGGCCTCTGATTCTCCTCAGGCATGGTACTTGACCTCTCTGAGGCCCCACCTCCTTCTTTGTTCAATATCACCATTCCCTCCTATACCGGCCTATTTTGAGGAGTCTTTGGGATAAAGCATTTAAACTGCTAGATACCCAGTGCAATATATGCATCTCTAATTCATAACGGGCTCTTGTGAACTTTCTGAGGTTCTTTACACTATAGATACTAGCTTTCCCAGCTACCTTGTTTCGGTGCCATAGTGATAAATGAGTGACTCTGTCTAGGACACATAAAGAGACATACACACCATTGTTGGTGACAATGTTTGCAGGATGCAAACAAGGGTCTTCATTCAAGGAACGGTGAACTCTGGAGTCCAAGAGTGTCCCCATCACTGGCCTTCATGAGCTCCCAAAGCTCCTGGTGGTCAAAGAAGCCCCACCAGGAAGGCAGGAAGCCATTCACTAGGTAGTTGTTAAGCCCTGTGAGATACCAGGTACTAGCCTTGAGGAAAGACCTTGCCACTAGTGGGGAGACAAAGCAATTGAACATTAAACCAAGATGGATGCCAGCCAGTCAACCAGCCAGTGGGAGTGTGGAAGGCAGAAAGCTCAGCCTGAGTGCAAGTCCCTAAAGTCTTCAAATGACCCAATGATTATTAGAGAGCGAACCAGGGGACAAGGGAAAGGAAATATGCCCCCAGTGTGGCTCACCCACCCGTTTCCCCACTTGATCCACCAAAGGTTCCTTCCCTGGTGGGATCCCCACTGCTTCCAGTCTGGGCCCACAGAAGGTGAGGCCCTGACAGAGAACCATACAGCAGTCTGCTTTCAACAATAGCCATGTATTCTTATATGGTCTGGTATCCTGAGGCCAGCAGGATTTGCTCTCGGAGTCTGGGGAGCAGCCTTCCTTACCTCTTCCTTGTATCCACTGGTATCTGTCAGTTCTTGACACCCTTATCTTGTATTTCATTCCTTGCCTTTGCCATCACGCATGCTCTCTGCGCATGTCTCTCCTCATAAGGGCACCAGCCATCTTGGGTTAGTATCCACCCTACCCAGCACACCCTCGTGTTGATTACATCTGCAAAGACACCACGTCCAAATAAGGCCATGGTTACAGATGCAAAGACTTAGAACCACAACATAGCTCTTTGGGAGTAGCAGCCCAACACATAACAGGAGGCTAGCCCCTAGGAATAACACGGACATACCACGATGTCCTTTGGGGTAAGGATGGTGGTTTTACTCTTGTGAAAGTAGGAGAGCCTGGGTCTAGGGGAGACGGAGCAGCAGACAGAGGATGCTGTGGGTTGCAAATGTTGAGTACCAGGCTTGGTTCTGTCGCTCTGTAACTCTATGGTGATCATGGAGCCTCTCCAAGCTCTGCTTCTTCATTGATGAAATGGAGTTAATGATGCAATCTTAGTCACAGGGCAATCTGTGAAGATGCTGGTTTCTCTTCCAGGTAGTGCTGGTCTGTAATCCCATCTAGTAGGGAGACTGAGGCAGAAGGATCAAAAGTTGAAGGCTTGCCTGAGCTGCAGACTGAATTCAAAGTTATCTTGGGCAACGTAGTGAGACTCTGTTTGAAAATACAAAGTTATAAGTGAGCTGGGGATCCAGCTGAGCGATAGAAAAAATTCTTGCCTACAATGCAAGTCTTGGCTTCACTCACCAGTTCAGAGAAGTGGGAGGTGAGGTGGATGGAAGGCTGGGAATCAAATCACTGAGTGCATGCGTGGGTGTTCTGGAGCTCACAGTTACACCTGAGCAGTAGTGGGTGGTAGAAAGAGACCTAGGCCCGGAGCCAGGAGACCGTGATCCAGGTCCAGCTCTGTCATTCGCTGCTGTGAAAATGGGAATGGATTTGGGCACACAGTTCCAAAAATTCTATGAATGTTTCCATTCATGGAGAGGAATGACCCCTGATAACCACATGTCCTTAATCAGTCTGTTTGTCCAGAGATCTGGAGAAGGCGCAAATAGCTTGAGCTGTAAAGAGATGGCAATGCCAGTCACCAGACCAAAGAGTGTGGAGCCAGAGCTTGTCGGCCAAATCAGTAGGTGTTGTGGTCAGCTTTCTAGTTGCTGCGCAGAAAGAACCCAAGCAAAAGCGGCTTGTGGAGGAATGGGTTTATTAGGCTTATGGACTCAAGGGGAGACTCCATCCTGGCAGGGAAAACGATGACATGAGCAGAGGGGTGGACATCACCTCCGACACAGCACTGCAAACAGCGGCAGGAAGGTGTGCCAAACACTGGCAAGGGGAAGCTGTCTTATAATGCCCCCAACAACACAGCTTCATCGAGGTTGTAAAACCCAAACTGCCATCAGCTGAGGATCGATCTATCAGAACACATTCATTTGTTTGTGGGGAACACCTGGATCAAGCATAACAGTAGGAAACAGTGACGCAGAGTGAGAGTGCATCCCTGGAGGCCTGTTAGGCTTTATGCTGCCCTGATCAGCCATCAGCGAACTGAGCTGAGGTGTGGCGACCTCAGCTTTAGATACACGAGGAGGGGATTTATGCCAATCCCCATGAGAAATGTTTGTGGCTCTCAAATGTTTACTTGAAGGAAAGGTGGCCTCGAGAGCTGTGTCCAAATATTTGAAGGTTTGACATGTGGGAAAGAGGAATTGGTTTTGTTTAGCGTGATTTCATGAGAAAGGAACGAGTGCCAGCAATATTACATGCATCCTCTTGGGGTTTTCCAGTGGTGCGTCCCCGGACGACGGGGGGGGGGGGGATGCCCAGAGAGGAAGGGTTCCAGCCTGCCTCTAGTTTTCTCCTTTCTTCTCTTTTACTCCTCAGAAGCCTTTATTTAAGAGAGGACTCAAAGTTGGGGTTGGGGAGATGGCTCAGTGGATAAAGCACTTGCCATGCAAATGTGAGTGTTTGAGTCCAACCTGAGTAAAATTGGCACTGTAGCACTAGGGACTGTGATCCCAGTGTGCCGAGGGTGAGAAAGGAAGCAGAGACAGGAGGACAAAGGCTCAAAGGCCAGCTAGCCTGGTGTTGCAGTCAACTTTCTCGTTGCTGCAGAAAAGAACCCAACCAAAAGCTGCAAACACCTGCAGGAAGGTGTGCCAAACACTGGCAAGGGGAAGCTGGCTATAACCCCCATAAGCTTTCCCCCAACAACACAGCTCCAACAAGGTTCCAATATCCAAACTGCCATCAGCTGGGGATGGAGCATTCAGAACACATTTGTGGGGGACAGACACCTGGATCAAATCATGGCATCTGGTTAACACAGTGGTAAACAACTAAACACTCCCTCAAATAATGTGGAAGGTAAGGACAATCACCCAAGGTTTTCCTGTGAACTCCAGACGTGCACCACAGCACATGGGCGTGCACACGCTCAAACATACACACACATAAAGAATTTCCAGGGCTGGAGAGATGGCTCAGAGGTTAAGGCACTTGCCTCCAAGTGCCTAAGGCCCCGGGTTCAATTCCCCAGAACCCACATAAGCCAGACCCACAAGGTGGTGGTGCTCTCTCTCTCTCCCTCTCTCTCTCTCTCTCTCTCTCTCCCTCTCTCTCTCTCTGTATCTCTGTGCTTGAAAATGAATAAATAAAATATTTTTAAAAAATGAATTTTCATAGCCAAACACTGAAAACCATGAATTCATCTCATATAATGCTGATTACTGTATTTATTTTATTTTCTAAAACGTATTTGTGTGTGTGTGTGTGTGTGGTATATGCATGTGTGTATTCAGTTATGTGTGCAGAGGCTAGATGAGGACGTCAGGGGTCCTCCCTCTGTCATTTTCTGCTTTGTTTCCTTGAGATGGAGTCTCTCTCTCTCTCTCTCTCTCTCTCTCTCTCTCTCTCTCTCTCTCTCTCTCTCTGATCTGTAACTTCCATTTTTGGTCGCACCAGCTGATCAGTGATTCTCTTGTTTCTTCTCCCTAGTACTGGGGTTACCATGTGTATGGCCATGCACAGCTTTCTGCATGAGTGCTAGGGTTTGAACTCAGGTCTTAATGCTTCCATGGCAAGCACTGTGAGCCACTGAGCCATCTCCCCGGCCCTCAAAGACTACTATTAGATAGATAAGGTCTCTGAGCACAGAGGGGTGAAGTTTAGAAAGCAGAAAAGCTGAAATTTAAGTCATCTCTCTGGCTTCAAAAACAACGGTTTTCCTTATTCCAAGAGACTCCCAAAGATACAGAATTTTCATTCCATTTATTTATTTATTTATTTATTTATTTATTTATTTATTTATTTATTTATTTATTTAAAAGCAGAGAGAGAGAGAGAGAGGAAACAGAGAGAATGGGCACACCAGGGCCTCCGGCACTGCAAATGGACTCCTGATGCAAGGGCCATTTTGTGCATCAGGCTTTACGTGGGTACTGAGGGATTGAACCTGGGTCATTTGGTTTTGCAGGTAAGTGTCTTAACTGCTGAGCAATCTCTCCAGCCCTTAATTCTTCTTAAAATCATGATAGAAGCCAAAGCTTTGTTGCAATCAAATGTACCAAATGTAGCAGAAGCCTGGGTCACAGGTCCTCAGAGATTGGATTTTGGCTTGTTTGTTTGTTCAATTCACTCAGCCAGGAGTGACTAGGCACTACCCTGTGCCGGGTGCTGGCATCACAAGAGTGAGCCACTTAGACGTGGACTGAACACGCCTGTGCCAATGCCAGTCACGGACTAGTGTCACCTTAGCTTTCTCTTGGACCTGTGACAAATGAGGAAGGACAGTGTGGGTGTTTAGGGGCTCTCTAACCCTCATGACTGTTGTCAGGCTCTGTGCACAGAGGCAACCGGCTTTGTGAAGATAAAACAGACTCTGGAATTGGATCAGACCTGGCACATCCAAGCTGGGTCCCCACTGCATGCCCTTGGGAACATCCTGTAGTCTGAGCTTCAGTTTTCTGCTCAGAAGACAGAGCTGGGCTGGGGAGATTGTGTAGCAGTTAAAGGCACTTGCTAGCAAAACCTGCTAGCCTGGGTTCAATTCCCCAGCCACTCACATAGAGCCCGATGCAATGGGGAGGTGGAGCCAGGAAATCCCAAGTTTGAGAGCAAGCTAGTCTGGCTTTCCTTTACAGGCTGGCAGTTTGTTTGCAGTGGCAAGAGAACCTGTCTCAAAAAAAGAAAAATGGAGAACAGATACCTTGAAGTTATCTTCTGACCTACACACACACACACACACACACACACACACACACACACACACAAATACACACACAAATGACTGTTTAAAAAACACAGATAATAATGCCATCCTCACACGCTGTTAGGCAATGAAACTGTATCTCAGAAAGCACCTTGCATGTTGCCTGGCATCAACACAGCATCTTCCCCTTAGAGGCCACCAGTGTTCCTCTCCACTCCAAACTGTCAAGATTTCTGTTTTCCAGGCTAGGCCTGGGTCTGCCTCCTGTGGCTCATGTTGGTTCTGACAGACTCTAGTGTTTGGTCTCAGCCTCATGCCAGCATTCCCATAGGGTTCTTGCTTCCCAAGCTGGCTGAAGGTAGAAATGGCTAGCCGTGGTAGTACGGTGTGGGTGTGGAGGCTCTGATAGTGACACCTCCCTGACAACAGAAGTCCTGACATAACTTGTGGAGGGAAGGAATTTGCTTGGGGTTTCTCCACTGTCCTTGTCTCCATTGGTTCTGAGCCTATGGTGAAGCATGGCATCATGGTAGGACCATGTGGCAAAGGCTTCTCACCTTAGAGATGACAGGAAGCAGAGAGACAGGAACAAGATATCCCTCAACAATCTGCCTGGCTCCCACCTATTGCTCCACTGCCTGAGAAACGCCTCCTAAAGTTTTAGCACCTCCCAAAATAGAGCCAGCTGGACCAAGCCTTCATTATTTGGGAGACACTTCATGTCAAAACCATTACAGAGTGACATGGAGGAGGCAGAATTCCCCTCACAGCAGGCCACGAGGCATCTTGAACTTGGTAAACTTCATTCCGTGGGAAGAGCCTGGGAAAGATTCCTTGAGGAGGGTTACTTCTCCCACTCTCTGAGGGGTGAGACCCATCAGCCTTACATCTGCATGGTGAGAAACCCCCTTTTGTGTTTCCATAATGTAACAGGTTGACATTATTGTTGACACTTAGTGTGATTCCTCTCCATGGTCTTCCACTGCCTCCAGCTGTCCATCCCCACTGGCTTCATAGCCCCCCTGCTGCTTCCCAGTGTCTGTCCTCAGACTTCAGTCCTCTTGTTCCAGCACTTTCTGCAGCTGATCACTCCAGCTTTGACTCGGACTTACCTGAATCCCAGTGGCTTGTACATCCATCCGTCCTGCATTTCTGAGTAGCCTACCCTCCTGATCCCTGAGGCCAGCCTACTGTCCTGGTCATCCAGGGCTGCCATCACAAAGTACCTCAGAGTAGATGCTTTGAACCACAGACATTTTTTTGTTTCCTCACAGCTCGAAGTGGATGGTCAGGGCTTGGGTCAGTTGAGTGTCTGTTGAGTATTCTCCGCCTAGCTTGTAGACAGCTGCCTCCTCACTGTGTCCTTACATGACTTTTCCTTGGAAAAAGCCTGAGCTCTCAGGGGTTTCTTCTTACAAAAGCACAAATCTTATCAGGTTAGAGCCCCATTATTATGACCTCACTTAACCTTAATTACTTCCATAGAGACTCATTTCTAAAAGCTATCACCCTGGAGGCTAAAGACCTTGGTCTATAATTTTGGGGGATACACAAACGTTCAGCCCACATCTCCACCCCTTCTCCCACCACCCCCTCCCTCCCTCGCATCCCTCATCTTGATGAATAACACCGCTGTCTTCCTCATCACCAGATCGCATCCCAACCTCCTCGTGTCCCTGATCCATAACTCAGCTCCTAGATCCCTTCTGCTCTTCTCCAAGAGCTTCCCACTGTCACCACCAAGGTCCAGGCCTCCACCACCCTTTGTCACTGTGCTGGCAGCACATGTCACCTGCCCATCACCCCTCCCTCCCCATCTGCCGCATGCTGTGCACTGATCTCCCCAGACTCCAAGTCTGGCACAGCATTCTCTTCCTTAAAAAAAAAAAAGAAGAGACTTCGATGACAACTTCTCATCAGCTTCAGTATGAAGTACAGAATCTTTCACTTGGCATCTCAAGTTCCCCGTGTTAATTCCAAAGCAAATTCTGGCTCCTGTGATTCCATTCAAGTCACACATGATAGCATGTTCATCTCTTCAGTCCTTTCAGGGTCTGGCTTGAGCCTGGTGCAGAGTATGTGCACAGAAAAGCTTTGCAAAAAAAAAAATGAATATTTGCACAGGCACATTCAGACACCATCCATGGAACCCTGTCAATTTCTTTTTCATCTACTTTATACTTCCCAGTGCTCAGGTACCAAAAACCCTTGTGTACCCATAGGCATTGGGGTTGGGACTAATGCAATTTTTTTGTTTTTGTTTTTGTTTTTCGAGGTAGGGTCTCACTCTAGCCCAGGCTGACCTGGAATTCACTATGTAGTCTCAGGGTGGCCTTGAACTCATGGCGATCCTCCTACCTCTGCCTCCCAAGTGCTGGGATTAAAGGCGTGCGCCACCACACCCGGCTTAATGCAATTTTTAATGAGATTCTTTCATAGGCTCCTTTGGTCCAGTTTCTCCATTGACAAGTCTGAGTCGTCTCGTCTATAAAGACTGATCAACTCATCAGACTTTCCTGAGGACTCTGACATGTAGGAGACCTGAGGGTCTGACGTGTCAGAGTCACTGAGTTGAAAGCCCACTCCACCTCTTCCTGTCTCCCCAAGCCTGTAGCTTTTGCACTCTGGACCACCACGCAGAGCTTCAGTATCTATTACCTATTCCTTCATCTTGGCCCCCATCAATCATAGTTCCGGGGAAATTCCATCTTGGACCATGAATGGGGATATTCTGTAGAGGCAGGAGGCGTTTGAAAACAGAGACCCTCACCTCCATCACTTCCACACCTCCCCCAGACATACTTTGCCTCCACTGGCCCAATGCACATAAGAAATCTACCAGATGACTAAACAGCCTTCCTCTCCCTGTCATTAAAAGCCCTGGTAGAAAAAAACTAGGCCATTTACTTCCCCCAAATTCTTCCAGCCTTCTTACACTCCATTTCAGCTTGGATGGGGGAGGAGATTGGGGTTCTGTCAATATGGGAGCCCTCTGAGCCTGGAAACTCAGTCCCCCTCCATGGGGGTGGCCAGCTGTGGGAAGTGTATTCACAGTTGCAATTGCTTTGCTTCCCAGTAGAACAAGAAATATTTAAGGAACAGGCAATTAGCACTTACCAGAAACATTATAAAATTACACCCAACTTGCTAACAAGTTTTTGCATCAATCTGGATGTCTCTTTGCTTTCCTGACTGGAGCCTGGGATCTGGCAGCCTGATGCTCAATCTAGGAGGCTGGCCTGGGGGAGGGAGGAGTGGGAACAACGCTGCCCCCCGAGAGACAGAGGTGCAGAGTGATGGGGGTCATACAGGAAGGAGGCCCAGGAGCCCGGGGACTCAAGTGACAATGAGATCATCTGTTGACTCAATGTCTGATAAGACCCAATGATGTGTTACAGACACCGTTAAGGACACTGAGGCCACAGGGACAAGACTGTCTCTGCCATCACCTAATTCATAGTCTGTTTTCACCAGCGTGGAGTAAGTGCTAGAAGGTGAGGAAATAGAAACGAGTGGCTGCCGACCTTGCCTGAGACCCATGGGGGAGGCTGGCTCCCTAGAGGACCTGATGTTGGAAACTGAGATTTAATTGAGGGGTGTAGAAGAGGTTGTCAGACACCACGGAGAGAAAGGAGAGGGAGGAGTCTAAAATCTCCATCAGAATCAATTTTGAGAGTGAGTAGGGAGAAGAAAGCCAAGATTGACTCCACATTCCCTTCTCCAGAGCATACCTCGAATGACTGGCACTGAGGACCCTCCTGAAAGATAAGGAGTTGGCCCTAGACTTGAAAGGAGGCTAAGGGCAGTATCCCAGTACCATTGACTCCACTCAGCTTGGGATATCACCCCTTCTCTTGCCAGATGTCATATGCATAGACATTCTAGGCCCTTCACCTACTATTTTTTGAGACACGTCTACTTTTTAATCTGCCCCCCCCCCAAGCAGGAAGCCTAGCCATGAATAACACTAGGCCTGCTCCTAAGCTACTTGTTGAGTCGCCAGCTTACTTTTCAAGTTTTTTTTTAGGCTGTGGGAACCCAAGTTTAGCTAGACAAAGGAAGCACCTGCATCTTCTTAGAACCCCGTGGGTCTGTCCTGTCCTCTGAGGGCTGTGTTGGCATATACAGACATTGTACTCTGTGGCATCCCAGGTTGCATGGGTATAATTGGTCAATGAGATCCACTCTAAATCCATGGGTAAACTCCAGTTTGGAATACGCAGACAGCTTAGAGGTAATCTGAATGTTCTTTTCATCCATCGTTACAGCTGCTTCCCAGCCTCTTGCAGCCAGGAACAGCCCTCTAAAGACATGGCACAGGAAGTGGATGGGGGAGGGAAGAGCACCCCTTCATCCATCCATGTCTTAGCAGTCATGCTCAGATAGATGCGTGGATCCTCACAGACACACATGTAGGTGTTCGGCCTCTTCCCCATCAGCAAAGTTGGGCAGCCAAGTAGAGTGTGGTTCGAAACAAATTCAAGAGAGCCAGGCTGCTTCCTGGGCCGCTGGCTGGGAGTTCAAGCTGACTTGAACAGCAGCATACCAGCACTGGGCTTGGTTCTGGAGAAGCAGAGAAACGACGGTCCCCCTGGCTTGCAGGAGCTGATGCCCTTCGGGATCTTGCTCAGCAATGGGCCCTTCGTGTCTCCCTTGGCACATCTCTCTTCACCATTGTTCAAACTTCCCACCACGGTGAATTTCTAACTGCTCGTGGTTTCATCCCTCACTCCCTGTTCCTTCTGCTTTCCCTCCATGCTTCCTCTGGCCTCCCTTCATCCTCTCTCTGTCACTTACCGGATGCCTCTCTGTGCCCTGCGTGCCACCAGAAGCTGAGCTACAGACATTTCAGAAACGCCACCTGGGGCTCCAGACAGTTAATGTTTACCAGGGGGACATGCACACCCCCGAGGGCTCCGCTGCTGCAGCAGAAGCCCCAAAGAGCTGCTGTGATTGCCTGACAATTCCAGAGAGGACCCAGATTGGGACACACTTTGGCTGACACTGAAGAATGACTCTTTGTCTGGCAGACAAGCAGGGGGTGTGCGTTTCGGAAAGGGCAGACAGCAGGTGCGGGATTCCAGCGTGGGAGAGCTGGCAGGGCTCTGCAAACAACGGCGACAATAGCAATTTCTGCACCATGCGCAGGATGTTGGGGCAATTGCCTTAGGCTCACATAATCCTCCCAACGACCCTGGAAGGTGGTGGTATTATGTGATTGTTAAAAATTTCCATTTCACAGATGATGAAACTAAGGCTCCAAAGGAATAAGCATTGTGCCCCAGGTCCACCATGTAGGGTCTGAACCAGGATCCATGAATGCTGTGGCCTCAGAGTCACCATCCTTGTCCTATAGATCACTCAGGTGTATGATGTACAAATCCCAAGGTCAGTGCTAGCCAAAGACAAGACGAGAGTAATGTTCCCACTCCTTAGGGGGGATTTGAACCTGTGGACTTTAGGAAGCTGTGGACAAATCAATGAGCAGGGGACAGCATGATGGGATTGGGGTTCTAGGTGTCTTGCACCACTTTGTAGAGTGTGAAATAGAGGGTAAGGGCTGGGGACCACCAAGTCACTACTGCCTTCCAGGTGGGCAATTATGAGGAGCTGAAGTCAGGCAGAGAGAAGAGGTGAAGAGCCAGGGTGCCAAGGTGTTCACAGGAGGAGGAGGCAATTCGAGGGGCCCATGGGAACCTGAGAAGGAAGAGAGCACTGTGCTGATGCCCAGGTTTCTGGTTCATTCAGCCCCAGGAATCCCAAGCATACCCACCTCACGGAGAGTTCTTCCAGCTCAGCAGTGATGAGTCCAGCAGGTCTGTGTCTTTGGTGCTTAACATGATATTTGGCACAGTTTCTAGGCAATAAACACTAGCTGAACTTGGTGTAGTACATCAAAGTGTTCCTGGCACAGTGTTGGGTGCTCAGTGAGCCGCACACATCATCAACCTCGGCCTTCACAGGCCTTACCTCAAGAGCTGGGAGACAAGACACAAAGAGATCCTTCTGGAGCTAGCTGGATGCAGGGCAGGGGACAAGTCAAGGAATCATTTTGTCCCTGGTCCCCTACAAGATAGTAAGTTCCAGGTGGGCAATACTGTCCCTTCTCCCCTTATTGTTCCACTTCCAGTGTCTGGAGCAGTGACCATTGCATCACTTTTTTGGGTGTAATCTACATTGTGAAGGGAAAGAATGGGGTTCAAGGAGAGAGGGAGAGAGAAAGGATCTGTGAGGAAGTGATGGTTTAAGTTCAAGTCTGTTCGCATGAGGGGTTGGCCTTGTGCAAGGTTAGAGAGGAAGCGCTAGGTTAGGCTGAGGCTCTGGGAGGAAGGCACAAATAGAGTCCCACTGTCTGGAAAAGAAGCAAGTGGCAGTCCAGGCTTGGAGCCTGGCTTCCCTTCTTCAAGCACATCAAAGAGCCAGCGAATTTATAGAGACACATGACACAGTTCCTTCCGAACAGACATTGTTATACAAAAGGATTCCGATTTAGTACTCGAAATTGAGACCCCTAGGAAGACTAGGAGGCCCATCACTGGTAAGAGGGGTAAAACAGCCTGGAATGGGGGACTTACATACCCTGTGGCCGGTCACAATGGAATTCAAAGGCATCTTATAAGCAAACTTCTGTTTCCTAGCTTGCTCTGGTAGGCCAAAGTAGAGAGAAGAGAGGGAGAGAGAACAAGGGGAAATGGAATTCTATGAAACCAAGAGTGATTTTTCTCCAAGCTGAAATTCCATTTATCTAATTGTAATTCTAGGTCCCCGCATCAGACATGGTCATCAGCTGACCAGAAAGACCAAGGTCGAGGTCAATGGCCTTTCAGGCAGGCTGTGGAGCACAGTAATCCCATTGGGAATTGACAATGGGCATGAGGAGAAGACCCAGGTCAGGACAAGGGGTACCCGGAGTCAGAAACCATCCCCTAATCCCTCTTCATTCCTGGAAGGAACTTCCCAAGTCTCTCCCACCACCCCTACCCCGCTTCATGTGTCATCACCTCACATCCGGGATCCAGGTCCTCTAGTGAGACCTCTTTGCCTCTGCCAATGCTCCTTGAACCTGGCTTCCCTGGAGGTCAATGATACTGCCATCTTCTCCAAGGCTAGGGGCTCATTTGTTCACATCTGATGAACTTCACATTGGAAGGGAGGCTCGGGAGCTCCCTTGCACCTATGTGATCTCCGTGGTCCTCACCCAGCTCCCTGCCTTCTACCCTTCCTCATTGCTGTCCCTTCTTCTCTACCCCAGGTCTTGCCGTCACCTTGACAACCTTCCTTCCTTTCAGAGCACCCGCTCTACCTGCCCTCCGGCACCTCTGAAATCTCAGGGTCCCCCATCCTCCACTGGGGCCCTATGTCCCTCAGCTTAAGTGTCACTTTTCTTACTCAGGTTCATTCCCCTCTGCTTGGCCCCTCCATCTTACTCATTGCAGCCCATTCTCTTCACTCCTTTCTTCTTCAGCCTGTGTCCCTGGCTACCACTCAGCCATCGTGGTAGCAAGAGCCCCACCATCTTTGCTCCATTGCCTTTTACATCTCCAGCCTCTCAATTCTTTCTGCTGCCTCTTTCCCCATGTCTACATGAGCCGGGTACTGGAAGTTGCTAGGAAAGGTGCACAGTCCTGCCAGGTGATGCCCGCCTCCGTCCTCAGTGGGCCACAGGTCCATGGCTGTCTCATAAGAAGTCTCCATATGCCAGTGTCACCTTCAGAAGGACTTGTCAACATTCAACCCTGATGCCCTCACCTCTACCAAAGACTGTGACTTCAGCTACCTGAAAACTCATTGCCACACCTTGTCTCTGTTCACTCCAACAGGGGGGAGGAGAGTCCCTCTTGGTTGCTAAGGTCAGTCATCCAGCATTGTTAAGGTCCTTGTTGCCTACTTCCTCCCCTGTCTGTCCTTCCCCATTTCTCCATATCCTTAGTTAACCGTCCAACCTCAGTCAGCCCTCTTCCCTCCTTTTGATCTCCTCTGGAATTTATTTAAACATGGCCAGGCTCCTTCCATCTTAAAAATATTTGTAACCAAGCCAGGCGTGGTGGCGCACACCTTTAATCCCAGCACTGGGGAGGCAGAGGTAGGAGGATCACCTTGAGTTCAAGGCCACCCTGAGACTACATAGTGAATTCCAGGTCAGCCTGGACTAGAGTGAGACCCTACCTTGAAAAACCAAAAAAATTAAAAATAAAAAAAAATTGTTACCACTGCCCAATTCCTCAATTTATCAAAGTTTTCTCTCTTCCTTCACTGCCAACAAATGCCTTTTTATGAAACTCACCTGCTCTTCTCATGTTGTCTTCTTCCTCTCCCTTTGGGTGTTGAGTCTCAAGACACCACAGCTTCAGCAGTGGTCTCCCTTCAATATCCAACCTTTTGGTCCTTCCTCAGCTTTCCTCTGACATTGACCTCCTTGTTCTCCAAGCTCTTCCTCCTAATGCTCTGTGGCCCTGTATTTCTTGACCAAACTTCTCTCCCAAACCTAGGCAGCCTCTTTCTACAAGATAATCCCACTTGGAGGTTCGCCAATGCCCTTGAGACGACCCTCCATTCAGACCTGTGCTTCCTCCTATATTCTTGTCTTAGTGAGGCACACCCTGGCCCAGGCCAAAACCTCAGACAGGGGGCACCCTGGTCCTTCCCTTGGGTGGGATGCTCCTGAGTTCTCGCTCCTGACACATCCTTCCTGCTTCAGACCTCCCATACCTCCTTAGTTCTCCTCATCCCCTATCCTGTATCCAGTGCAGGATGCCCTCAGACCATCCCCCAGATCATCATGATTCCCCACCAGCAGGGAGGTTCCGCAGAGGTAGGATGTGTGTCTGCCGTGGTCTCCACCGCTCCCTCAGGACTGTCGTCCACACTGAATAGGTAGAGTGAATGTGAGCACCTCCAGCTGGCTGCCACCAGACCGCTGCTCGGACTAGGGAGAGTGATCTTGCTCAATACAGATATCTATTGCTAGATCATTGGCTACCCTTTACCTATCATCTGCAGTCTAGTCTCCCAGGTGAACCACACAGGGCCCATTATGTGCTTTCCCTGTCCATGGGTGCCTTTTTCTCTCTCCTCGCCTTCTATAGAGGGCTTGATTCTGAAAAAAGCAAGATGATAGAGAGGTTGGGAGCCCCTGGGCCATGCACCCTAGTTTGGATCCCAAATCTACCATATTGCTTACTATGGCCACTAGTGAATAATCAGTGATAGAATTGAAATTAGTTCTGTAACTAAAAGTTGGTTGTGATAATCACTATTTAAGAGTCATCATCATTCTTACGTTGTAGACCTATATACACTCTTGCATTTGGAACTCAGCCAATCCTCTTCCCTTCACCTGAAGGGTCTTTCCTACCCTCCTCATGGTCATGCCTTTCACTGTTGGCTCCTGGACAGCCTCAGGCCTCAGTTCAGGCATCACCGCTCCCAAGAAGCCTTCCCTGGCCAGGCCTGGGACACTATGGCAAGAGCGAGGCACTCGCCTTGGGCTCATGATCTTGAGTGGGGCCCAAAGCTCAATCATCAAAATAAATAATATTCCAGGTGATATTTTTAAAATCAAGATTAATATAAAGTAATCCTAATTTTTAAACTCAATAGGCTCAGACAGGAACAGGACTAAGGCAAGGTGAATCAGGTAGGCTATACAGGGGTAAGGTTCAATTTAGTATTTTAAAGGTTCATGTTTTTCTTCCCTGTGGGTTATATTTATATGTGTTAGCTGTGATTTGCTTTAAAAAGAAACCCACTTTGTGTGAAGATTTAGCTATCCTTCTAAGAATAATTACAACTTTTAAAAATTTACTTGTCTTGATTACCAAGTCCTTGAGGCCTTTAACGTTTTGTGTGCCTTGCTCTCTGTACCCTATTTCTGGCTGGCTACCCTGTGTCATAGGACCCTATCTCCTCTTCTGGTTACCCCAAGGTGAGGGAGACCATACATAGATGTCCAGTGCTGTTAGGACCTGGCATACAGCAGGTGACTACTGTATGCCTTGGATTGCCTTGCTGGAGAGAGACTAGGCAGGGACAGGTATGTCAATGAGCTATGAGTACACAGTGTAGGGCAGGAAAGATTCCTCCAGTATGCTCATTCTCTTGATGCAGCTGTCGTCTCAGACAGGCTACTGAGGGCAGGAACGCAGGTAAATATACTCCATGTGAATGTCTTGTACAGAATGGTGGGACCTCACTAGGCAAGCTTAATCTAGGCCCCGCCCCCTGGCAGCAGGACTCACCAGGTAGTATTTACCAGGTCTGTCACTGCCCTGACAGCTCTCATATTCTAGAGGTTAAATCCCAGAAAGCATGTCTGGGGATATTAGGAGCAGAACCCTGAGGGAGCTTACTACTCCAGGTCCCCTTGTCCCAGGGGTCCCTTCTGACTGTCCTTCAGATGTCTGGAGCTCTCGAACCCGGAGCAAAAGGGCTGCCTACCCTGGAATGTTCAGTGGGTCCCCACCCCCATCCTTGAGCATGCACAAAGCCAACTGCCAAAAGGGACAAGATAATGAGGTCAGTGGGTGCAGTGCAGGTGGAGAGGGTGAGGCAGGAGATGCACGAGAAGAGAGGTGGGTGAGCTGACTGGACTCGAGATTCCTTGGCCCTGGCACTTGGTCATCAGAACCCCTCTCTCAAGAACATTTCATGTTTGGCTTAAGTACACACAGCCCTAGCCACAGAATGTCTTCTTGTCCTTCCTACTCTCACCGGAGGGCAGGGGATAGAACGTGGTTTAGGGAGTGACATGAATGTGACAGTCAAAAATTGTGCATCTATGCCAGAGCCTGGGGTTGGCATTAGCAACCGTGCGTAGTCAGCCCACAGAAATGCCCACAGTTAGCACGAAATCATGTTGCAGATTCACACACAGTGACTTCTGGAAGCCATGGTTTCTGACCACCCACAATGATGTCCAAAAGACAAGGTCACTTTGGGCCTGAGAATTTGGGGTATGTATCCATAGCATACTCCTAATGACTCCAGGCCCCTGTCTCCCAAATCTCAAGTCTCTTACAGTCTGCCTTCATCCTTCGACACCTCCTTTGTGACTTCCTGTCTTTTCCAGTAGGATGCCTTCGTCCCTGGACAGAGCTCCACCCTTCCCCTCCAGGTCCCTCCCTCTTTACTGCACTCAGGTAGGCTGTGGAGTGATTCTAGGACATCTAGGGACTTGGCCAGATAGACTTTTCCCAGAAGTCCCTGGGCCCTGGCTGATCCCATCACATTTCTAAGTCTAGGAACCCAAGAGCTGTCTCTGGCCTCCCACTCCAAGGCCTACTCATCATTACTGGTTCAAGCAAACTTTAAAAGTATTTCTTATGAAGAACTGGGGAGATAACTCCACGGGTAAGGGTTTGCCATGCAAGCATGAGGACCTGAGTTCCTATCTCCCAGTATGCAGGTAAAAATGCCAGGTGTGCAAGGAGGATCCGTAATGTTCGCTGGCTAGCTAGTCTAGTTGACTAGTGAAAGACTCTGTCTCAACAAAAATTAGGTGGATGGGCTGGAGAGATGGCTCAGCAGTTAAGGCACTTTCATTTAAAGCCTAAGGACTCAGGTTCAGTTTCCCAGTATACATGTAAAGCCAGATGTGCAAGGTGGTGCATGCATCTGGAGCTGGAGCTCATTTGCAGTGGCTAGAGTACCTGGTCCTCTCTCTCTCTCTCTCTCTCTCTCTCTCTCTCTCTCTCTCTCTCTCTCTCTCTCTCTTTATCTCTCTATCTCCTTTTCTCTCACACTCTGTCAAATAAATAAAAAAATATTTTTGAACTCATGAAGAGCCATAGAAGACACTCAGCGTCGACCACTGGTACTACATGCACATGGACCCACACAATGCACCTTCCCACACACGAAAGCCTGTGGGAGAAGTGTATGGAATGAGTCATTTATTTCATTATACCTGCTACCATCTCAAACGGAAGTTTTTGAAAAGCTTCTGAAAATGTCTCTGAATCAGAAGGAGGCCAGTATTGATTCCCAGCTCTGGTTTGCAGCAGGGGGAGGCTGCTGATGGCTGCCTTCTCGCCTGCCCTTGCCTTCACTGCTCACGTGGACTGTACTTAAAACCTACCCCGTGACATCCATAATCAGGTGCACAGTCAAGTTCAGGCAGGAGGCCTTCAAACTGTGGTGCTTGTTAGCTCCTGGGACAGGTAACCCACAAAGAATATGTCCCTACCAGATTTGTTTCCTCATCATTGTGACAGAATGCCTGGCAGAAACAAGGGAGGAGAGATGTGTTTGGCTCGTGGCTTCAGAGGATAGAGCCCATCATGGTGGTGAAGACATAGCAACTGGGACTCCATGGTGGCAGAAGCTTATAACTCGGCCTCTTCATATCTCGGCAGATCAGGAAGCTAAGAACCCGAACGGGAAGCAGAAGCAAATGTCACCTTAAAGGCCCACTCCCAGCAAGCCACTTCTGCTAGCTAGGCTACCATCCCGAAAGTTCCATAGCCTCTGAAAACAGCACCACCAGCTAGGAAGTTATATATATATTTTATATATAAATCACAACACCCACCTTCCCCACATAAAACTATCCAAGCACGTAGGACACATTATGTGGACCCAGAGTCACAGGCATGTAATAACTGAAGACTCAGTTTCCTAGGATGTTATATTCCTACAGGTCTTCTCCTCAAGTCCATTCCCCATGAGGATACTGTCTCATTGAGGCTCTGAGTTCTGAATGGTGGCATGAGAGCCCCCGACTAGGCAGTAGGGAGTCGCAGCTCCAGGACAGGTATAACGTCACCTCTTGTCTGTGTTCTCTTATCTTCCTGTCTTTCAGAGATTGAGCAAGGCAGTTGTGGAGACCCCGGCATACCTGCCTACGGACGACGGGAAGGCTCTCGCTTTCGCCATGGTGACACACTCAAGTTTGATTGTCAACCTGCCTTTGAGCTGGTCGGGCAGAAAACAATCACGTGCCAAAAGAATAACCAGTGGTCGGCTAAGAAGCCAGGCTGCGTGTGTAAGTGAGCGGAGGTGGCCGTGGCTGCCAACCTCCCCCATGAGGCAATCAGCACCCCTAAGACCTACCTAAACCCTGTCCTTGGAAACCCAATAGTGAATACACACTGCTCCACTAAGGGTGATTTCTCTTGTCCCTGGGATGGTGGCTGGGTCCCCGTTTCTGGCAGTCATGTAGACAACGTTCTTCGACATTGTCTTACTTTCCTTGCAAGCCTTAAAAGCAAAGTAAAGACTCCCGGATGCGCTAGCAAAAGATCAGACCCTGACATTTCTTCTTGACCTTGTCACCAACACCAGCACCATTCAGTGATGCAAGGTGGGCAAGACTCGCAATATGTAAAGTGGCAGACTTGGTCTCGGCCTCTGGGTGCTGCAGGGATCCAAGGTCTTACAGGATATGCGTTTCCTATGATCTCTGCCTCTTGTATGGGATTGGGGGGGAGGACCCCAGTTATGTTTGGATTGCCAACCTTTGGGGGTGTAGAACTGAGTGATCACTACTATGGAGATATCAAGGAGGCCTGTCATCCTTCTTCTTGGACATGCTGGTCATACTTTGCGACGTCAGTGACACTGGAAGTCTTTAGTCACTGTGGGATTGCCGGTGTGAAGGGCTGTGGGAGGCAAGGGGAGGCCAGCCATGGTCTGTGTCCGGAAATTCAAGGTTCCAACTTCTCTGAGGTGTCGCCTCTTCTCCCAGAAAATCTTCTAGTTCTTTCGGCTTGCTTCTCAGGGAAGGGCACATAGCCTGACCCTCTCATCCTTCACCCACCTCAATGGGTAACTCAGGGTCTCTGGATTCTCCATTTCACAGAACGCGAGCTCTTTGGGACTGGGAGAGGAGTCTGGGAGATCGGTCAGCATCTCTGTGATAGGAGTGGGTGGGTGAGTTGACATGTTGGTGATATGTTGTTCAAGGTGATATACTGTTCAAACCAAAAAAAACGGGGGGGGGGGGCTTGGTCTGACAAAGCACTTTCAATGACTCGTGAGTTTACATAAAAAATCTTCAGGCTTAAGGATCAAATCACTCTTAGATACCATGCAGCAAGTTGCCCTTACAGAAAAGAAAATCTCAAATGGCGTAGTATCTGCTACCTCTGCTCCCTTGTTTAGAAGACGCAGTCCCCCAGTGTTATTCCTGTGACTCAGTGGGAGCAGTGGGGACGGGAGGAACAGGGACAGTTAGCAGGGACAGCTCAGGGCAAGCAAGAACAAAGGCTCTGTGGGGACAGCAGAAGCAAGCCCCAGCAGGAAGGAACAGAACAGGCGATGTTGCCCCTGGCTGGAGGCTCCCACTGAGAATGCAAAGGCCCATGCAGTGGAAGCCCAGAGGAACACAGGGCTTAATTTCTGAAATCCTTCTGGAAAAAAAATGAGGCAGGGAGACTGGAAGAAGGCAGAACTTCAGGAGCAGAGAAATGGGGGGATTAAAGGAAGAAGGAAAGTTAGCCAAGATGGGACAAAGTTCCCTGTCCCACAAGTCAAGAAGTGTGAGCAGCAAGCAGAATGCCACCAGGAGGTGTCCGCCAAGAAGATGCTTGATCCTCTGCCTCTGAGGAGTAGTTTTATTTTTTTAAATATTTTTATTTATTTATTTGCAAGAAGAGGGGGGGGGAGGGAGAGAATAGACGTGCCAGGGCCTCCAGCTACTGCAAATGAACTCAGGATGCAAGCGTACCACTGTGCACCTGGCTTTACGTGGGTATTAGGGAATTGAACCAGGGTCATTAGGCTTTGTAGGCAAGCGTCTTAACCACTGAGTCCCCACACTCTTGAGCCCCTAAGAGGTAGTTCTAGGACATGTTCCTAAAATCCTTACCCAATGGCAGAACACATTTTAGTGAGTTCAGGAGGTTTTTCATCTCCAGATGCAAGGTGTGGGCACTGCTCACAAATAGCTGAGAATAAAAGAGAGTCGGGCTGGGAGACAGTTCAGTGAGTAAAGTACTTGCTACAAAGCATGAGGAGCTGAGTTCAGATGCCCAGCCTCCATGTTAAATGCCAAGCATGGTGGCCCGTGCCTATAATCCCCAGTCCTAGGAGGTAGAGAGACAGAATCCCTGGGCCTCACCAGCTAGTGTAGCCAAAATGGTGAACTCGGTCAGAATAAGGTGGAGGACACCAGATGTCTGTCTGCATATATAAATATATTCTCTCTCTCTCTCTCTCTCTCTCTCCTCTCTCCACACACACACACAGATACACAGAGCTATTCCCACAACTGTAGATAGTGCTCTCTGTGGTTTCAAACAAAGATGAGGGGCCTAAGGTTTGGTGATAAGAACTGTGAATCCAGCACCATTGAGGGTCAAGAGGCAGCATGACAAGTCTTCTGGAAAGTTCTGGGACAGAGGAGGCTAGAATGCCCAGGTACCCCATCACTCAGCTGTGCCTACATTCTTGGGTCTACCAGAACACAGCTTGAGTCCCAGGGACACTGGCCTGAGAGGAGGCCAGGAAGTGCCAACTGTCTGTCTCTCTGCATCTGCTCTACGCATTTACCCCTCCATCTTCCTGCTGAGTACCTGTCCCCTAAGCCTCATATTCCACGGTTCTTGACATTTGCCCTCAAGATGCTCAGTCTGACTTGGTAGCGAAGGGATGGTGCTAAGAAAATCACCAGGATGCCCTGAGATAACTCAGGCTTCAAAATCTGGAGGTTCAATTCTGGTTCTAGCTCAGCTTCCAGAATGCAGCCTTTCTTGGGTCCCATTCGATCCAATAGGAAAGCCCTCTTTTCTCATTCCTCAGATGCTGTCTGTCTCTGAGATCATATTTATAGCGGTCCCCACACTCTCCTCGGCGGATGCTTGGCAGTCACTCCATAAAGTGGGTCATCACAGAGCAGGTCATGCTTTGATCAAGAGACACTTGGGCCCCCGACTCTGCATCAAATACATCATAGTGTCTGATCAATAGAAAAAGAACAGCGTCTATAAAGGTCTATAAAAATATAAAACAGTAATGTTGCCTCTATTATATTACAGTGTTCCTAATGTAGACACCAAAAGTACCTCTAGTAAAAAGGCAGCCTAAATATCCTGGATTTTACCCCCGCATTAGTCACAATAAACTTGAACATAGTACTTAGCAAAACAATGCTGCTCTCCCCTTCTTAGGAGCTAGGAGGGGGGCAGGGAAATTATTCTGATGGCTGAAATTTCTTTGAAGGATTGTCCAAAGATGTGTAAAGTGGTGTGTTGTTCCCGTTGAAGCATTTTCTTCCAAACAGCTTCTTACTAGAGAACTGCCCTGCCCTGCGGAGACCACACACACTCTCCCTGCATGATTCCAGGCATTTTCTGCAGCAAGCGGGACTTGGGAATCCTTCCTCTGCCTGTGGATCCGCCTCGCAGCAGTAGAGGCTCCACCGTCTTTTCCCCCCAGCTTCCTAGCAAGAGGATGTAACTCACGTTGGTTCATTTTCCCAGCACCTGGGTAAAGCCAAATGCAAAACATGACACATACATCTGGAGTTCATTTGCAGCAGCAAGAGGCACACACACACACACACACACACACACACACACACACACACACACACGTTTAAATAAATAAAATGAAAAAGAAAAGCATTTTGAAAGAGAAGATGGAGCCAGCTTCCTTCTACTGCCTCTCTGGTCCTCCTTAGTTCATTCCCATCCCTAGGGACCAGCAGCTCAGAATCAACTAGAAGTACCACTCCTCATCCATCCACCCACATTGACTGAGCCTGGATCCCGAGCCAGAGGTTGAACTCAGAGCTGTTCCCTCTCTGCCTCCGTGATTGGCTCAGCCTGGCTATCCCTGGTCAGGGTGGACTTATTCCTTACCTTCCAGAAGCTTTACCCATCTCAGGTCCATCCTCACTAAAGGTGAGAGCCTGCCCCAGGCATGCATCCATTCTCCACTGCAGAGGAGGTCAATGGAAGGAAGATCCAACTCCCCCTGAGGGTGGTGTGGTGCTGTGTTGGCAGGCTAGCAGAGCACTTCACACTTCATAAGGAAGACAGGAAAACCAATTATCAGCCCGTTAGCAGCCACTTTCAAAAGAAGTTTCCAAACAGCCCTCACCAGAGCCCTGCCAGAGCTCACAGGAAGCATGGTTGCTTCGCCATTTTGCACAGCGCATAAGAAGGTGTGAATCCTAATTGCTTCAATCTTAATGCATATGGCGTATGTGTGAAATGAGAAGGCGGTGTCCCCTGGGAAATATACAGTTTAATTTATACTGGGATATATACAGTTTGATTTATACTTCAGCAAGGTCATTGGAGGGAGAACTGGGCCCTTGGGTGCTAAGTGAAGATGCCACAGAGGATGTGGGGCTTTGAAGAGGAGGAAGTGGAGAATGGCACTCATCATGTGGTGATGTGATGAGAAAGAGCCCTCTGCTAGTGTCCCCCATCATTTCCCCTGACTTGCTCTTAACCCCTCCCTAACACTAATATGGGGAACACACGTATTTGTGGAGAAACGAATAGTTTGGGTCCCAGGGTCATCAGGAAGCTGCTCTCATCTATAGACCATTACTTATGTATAGGGATTGTCAGTGCTGTGGGTGTTTTGTTCCAGATAATTCTTTCGTTGGCAGCGTCCCCTTCCTCTGGACACTAACTATCCATACGCCAGTTGGAACAACCACAGATACTCTGTAGACATTGACGACCATTCCCTGGTGGAAACCCCCATCTCATATAAAGAACCACTGACCTAGGATATCTTAAGTTTTGTCTCGTGGAGGCCCCAGGGGACTTGACTTTGCAGCTAGGATTAAAATACGAAGTGTTATGATTGTGTGGAATCACGGGCAGGGGGGGTGCTGGTATTTATTGCCTACTTTATGTCATTGGAAACACATGAGTCTTTCTGCAAATTTGCAGAGCTTTGAATCTGTCTGATTAGAGATGGAACAAAGTGCAAGGAACTCCAGCACTAACTCCAAGGCCCGTTCGAGGATGGGCTAGAATTTGAGCTGTTCACCGACAGGGAAGCCGTGTGAACCCTGGTTCTCACCCCATTGTTCTCAGATTTCCAGAATCTGAGGGCTCATCTGCAAAAGCAGGGGCAAGGAACCATTAGGACAAAATACCAGGCCAGTGCACAGAAGCACACTGCTGTCTGAGTTAGCCTCAGGATGTAACAAAGGTTGACAGGCCTTTAACAGAGTCTCGAAGAATAGACCCATGGCCCTTAATCTAGGAACAATACTCTATACAGATATCCCATGGACTCGTGTTGGAATCTTTGCTTTGCATTTACTCTTTGCATTTCTTCTACACCCATTTCTCTGCCGTGTTGATGTATTGAGCACCTACTGGATACAAAGCTAAGGGCGTTAGAGGGTGTGACTGTTTCTTGGTCAAATTCTAAACTAGAGGTCCCCAAGAATGACCCTGCTCAGATGGAAGGGGTGATGGGTTAGGGCTGTGCCTCATATCATTTCCCATAACTGTATTTCCAGAAGGATCTGCAGCCCAAGAGATAACATTCAATATAGTCTTTGGGGGGATGCTCTAGTGTTCTAAAATTTTACATCAATTTTAACAAATTAAAGAAATTTTCAGTTTAAATGAAATGATCTTAATATCCCTCTCTTAAATGAGAACTGATTTCACTTCACGTTTGTCTATTCTTTTTTATCTTTTTTATGCCTGTTCAGACTTGTCTCTTCTCCTCCTCCTACACATACCTCTCATGCGGTTTTAATCAAAGTGAGTGTACCATTATTCACGCTGTGTTTCAGAGCCCATGTTACTTCAGATATGTTCTCATGTTCCTACATGTCTTTCATTCTCCTCTTTTCCAAGATCAATAGAATCTTCTGTTTGGTAAACGGACCAAGATTCATTCACTCAACCAATTCTGCTCGATTATTTGATATAAAGCTGTGATGAACATCTTCATGTGTGTGGCTCTTCCCACCCTCTTCAATTGTTTCCTTGGGATTAATTTCCAGGAGTTTTTAAGGTCATGGTGCGTTGTATCATTTTTCCAAACATGTTGTGCCCATTCATAATGCCAAGAGCAAAAGCTGTATACTTAATATTCCCAGAATGAGTGGTCCTCCTACCCGCTCCATGTGCCCGTCTCCTTTCACCTTTCTAAAGAGAACAACTTTGGGGTTTCCTTCCTATAGGGGACAGATAGATGATACCTTGTCACCTTTATCAATCTCTCTAGACCTCATTGTTTATGTGGCCATTTTACCATGCTAATTTAAGAAGTATACATCGAATGTACCCCTATAGCATTCCCTGATGGACTGCCATGAAGGGTCTAGATTACAGTAAGGGCTGTGAAACCACAGGGATGAGGAGTCCAAGTTTAACTTAAGGGATGACAGACCCAGTTATACCTTGTGGGTTAATTTTATGTTTTCAACAAGAAGTCCTGATGCAACAGATACACTTAGGAGATCATTCTTCATGTGTGTGACTCTCGTTTCCTGGTCTGAGTGTAACAGACATCCCAGCAGGTGCTGACCAGACTTCACAGGCCCTGCTGCTCACAGAGCAGACTGGACATGGTTGCATGTGGTGAGAACCAGGGTTCACACGACTGCCCTGTCATGGAGGAGTGAAAGGACATAGTTGGGGCCCCATTGGAAAATGAGACATCCAAGTCGTCGTGGGTTCTCAGAGAAGGCATGGGATGTGCATGGGTCTCTGCAAAAGGGAGATGTCCTCCTCACACATGATATACACATACATGCACACCACGCATGTGAACGTGTGCCAGCCCATGTCCTTGGGATGGCAAAGGTTCCTAGAGATGTTGGCTGCTGCAGGTGGATGTGAGTGAAGGATGGTGGGGCCCACAGTTTGAGGAGAGTCTGTGGACAGCCATGAGCCAGAGCCTGTCCCCAGGATGGTAGACTGGGACTTACATCCTGGACCCTGGGCCAGTTCCTCAGTCAGCCTGGCTCCATCCAACATGGAGTCTCTGCTGCTCACGGGGTTTGGTGTTCTCCTTTCCAGAATGAAAGTGTCTGCTCTATGGTGTGGACAGAAATCCTTGTGGCCTTCCACACACACACACACACACACATTTATCCAATTCAGCCTTGTTTTCCATTTAGCTATTTTGCATTGTAAAGTTGTTTTACCTTCCTGTGTCGACAAATCCCTCAATATTTGTGATTTCCTTTCAAAGCTGACAAAGTTATCATTCTGTCACAAATCTGAGAAACAGTTGGTTCTATTTTTAGAGTTGTCTTGTCAGTAATTTGATTTTTTTAAACTATAATTTGTTAATCCATCTGGAGTTTGTTTGGATGAATGTATAATATTGTCCAAACTCTTGGGCAGTTTTCCAATATAATTTTTTAAAGTAATTCGCCTCCCTTGTGATGTGAGGGAAATAGATTGCTTTATCACACTGAGTCCTCCGTGTAGTTAAGCGTTTCCCCGAACCACCCTTTGTTCTGTTGTTTCTGTCTGTCTTAGCCCTGGCGTTGAATAATTTTAATTGTTGTTTTATAATATGTTCTAATATCCAGCAGAGCTAAAAACAACTCTTTTCTCCCTTAATTATTTTCTCTTTCAGAATATTCATTGTTTTTCTCATCTGTTTGTTGTTCGAGATTAATTTTAGAATCATTTTGTTGAAGCAAGAAAAAAAAAAAAAAGAAAAAGCCTGTTGGGATTTTGCATGTGCACTCCTGTTAAACTATAAAACGAACTTGAAGAAAATAGGCATTTTTCTAACACACAGCTTCACATCTGGACCCAGTGCATGTGTGTCTTTTGCTTTCTCGACTTTCATTTCTCTAAATATACCTGCTGGGTGGTTTTCCTCATACAGGTCACATAGGTGGTTTGTTACCTTTCTTCTTAAATAAGCAGGTGCTCTTTACACTTCCCCACCCACCTCGACCTCCAGGCCCTGCACCCAACAAAGCTTGTCCCCATTTTCTCTTATGTTTATGGCTAACACCTGTAAATATATAATCCCAGGTTTTCCAATTTCAAACATCCTTTCCTTTGGCCCAGAAAATATGATCACAATAGCTAGAGTCCTCAGAAATTGCCTTTTTTTTTCAAATGCTTAGAGCCAGGGTTGGCATCAACCAAGATCTGAAACCGTCATCCTCGGTGTGGGAAATGACGTTTCTGGGAAGCTTTGTGATGGGGCAGGGGCCATGACGAGGGCTGTGTGAGCTTCCTCTGTTTGATGTAGCATTCTCGTCTCTCTAGGCTTCCATCAAGGTTCTACTGATTAACAGAGGGCCCCATAAAATAATTCAAGAAATTGAGGGAGTTCAGAACCCCACCCTCCGTTACCCAGTCCCCAAACTGGAAGCCTGTGTCATTGCTGTGCCAGTGGTAGGAAGAGCTGGGGGTAACGTGCTCTGCAGACAGGCTGCCAGCGAGCAACAGGGTCATTTCATTGCCTCCTCGGAGTCTGTGGTGGTAGCAGGGGTTGAGAGATATATCTGTCCAGCAATGGAGAATGGACACAACAATCATGGCTTCAAAGCATCAGAGTGCCATAGGATCAGCCTGGTGTTGGGCCAGGCAAGGCAACGTTGAGGGAGTCCAGGGCTGGCAAAACTGACCCTGGGTCAAGGGCTGCTTCACATTGGCCACCACCAGCATTGCCTATCAGAATGTTCAAGGAAGTAGAGTCAACAGAGATGTTACCAGGCCAGTGTAGGTCCCATAATCACTTATTAACTTTATGCTTAAATACACAGATACCTGATGGGATGGGAGACTTCTTGGGTGAGTCAGGTGTTCTCCAAGGGAGTAAGGTCTACCCCTACGGGGTGTGTCCCTGTACCAGCCAGGGGCCATAAAAGCAGAAAGTGCTTTATTGAAGACAGACCCTAGAGGGAAAAACCAAAACAAAAGCAAGGACCATCTCAGAAGCCTAGTCCCCAACTCCCAGACTGAGACGTACATGTTAAGGAAGGGTCATCAGGAGGGGAGGGTCCTAAAGCCCTGAAGACCTATGGGTAAGCTGGACCCCCAAGCCCACCAGATACTAACTCTTGGGAACCACACCACACCTTAACCACTGGCTTGTGGCGATGAAGTATCCCAGGCAGTGTGCCAGAAGCCCTAGCTGAGCTGGGCTCAAGATGAGGCGCAAGAACCGGGCCCATGGAATGCAGGTGTGTTTGCAGTGCTGGGCATGGCCAGGGGCACAGTAAGCAGACAGTTCACAGTGGACACTCCCAACACCCTTCTTATGGGGATTCCAAAGAGAAGAGTCAACACCTCCACCAAGCCAGCATGAGTCCTGGACATAGTGTACTGCCAGGCAAACTCATCGTGGGTCGAGGAGGTGTCTTTGGCCCTGCTCAATCTAAAATGGACCTGAACTCACCTAAGCATTAACATCACTCATGGGCATTTCAAAATGCAAAATTCCTGGCCTCTTTCCCAGAATTTCCAGTTCAGTGGGTCCAGGAACTGTAGTCTTAGAACATTCTTAGGTGATCTAAACTTTGGGCCAGATTTCTGATCCACAAACATGGAACATCTATTGTGTGTCAGCTGCTCTGGGGAGAGTTTGATGGCATTCCTGGATTGTTTGGTCCCTTGAAAAGATAGCAGTCTGTGAGACATGGTGCCTACAATGCATGAGGTGATATATTATGGTCATATGGTGCTTCCTTGAGGCTATTCCAGCTATGGCTGCCGTAACTCCACTGTTATAGTTGTCAGGATCTCCTGGAGCCCATGGACTTTTGTTGATATCCCAGCAAGAGGGAATGAATGGCTTCATACTTGGACCTGACATTGTGGCCATTGCCTGCTTTCATTTAGTTTATATGCAGCAAAGTGTGGGAAGAAGAGCTACTTGTGTAGGCATTGTGTTAGGCACTAGGAGAGTATGAGGGATATAGGCTCTCCATGGTTCTTGCTCTCCACGAGATCAGAGTTGCTTAGTAAGTGCCAGAAGCATGCACATTTATGACAAAGCAGACTCCAAATTATTACAATAACGAATGTGGTCACAGAGTGCTCTAAGGAAGGGAGAAAATTTATTCCAATTGGCAGCTTCTCAGAAGTCTTTTTGGAGGATTATAGTACAGGCAAAAAAGAAAGAAAGAGAGAGAGAGAAAGAAAAGAAAAGAAAGAAGAAAGGAAGGAAGGAAAGAGAAAGAGAAAGAGAGGGAAAGAGAGAAAGAAAAAGAAAGAAAAGAAACTTTGGTCTAACCCAGGAATCTGTCCAGAGCCAAACTGTGAACACAGTTTGATTCAAGTCCCATTCTAAAAGCAAGAGTCCTGATCCAAGGAATATATAAGGGATCTGCCACAATGGGGTGGGGAATGGAAAGTCTATGGGTGTCTAGTCAGGGGCAGTCACCTGTACATATGAGGAATGGAATATCACTGTCATTCTCAATTTGGCCTCCATCTTTGGGATGAAGCCAAAGTGCCCACTGCTCAGGGTGTGCCTTTTACCACATGTGCCTCAGAGGTATGGAGACAAATGCTGAGCTTCATTCAACAAGGTTTGTTGCCCCAGCTTGCTGTCTCAGGGTCGGGAACTTGATCTCTACCAGTAACCCTCCTTGTTCTTGGAGCCCATTGGTGAGTTCATCATCTCCCTTGGATATAAGTGCATCCGTCTAGGGCTTGGGTATTGTGGGGGTCATTAACCTCAGTGATTCTCAGAAAGGCACTGCTTACCTTGGCTTTTAGAGGGATCCTCAAATCACCCATCTGGGATTTATGTATAACAGCTGTCTTCTGGGGGAATCAGCTCAGGGGGTTCCGGAACAGGCCGTTTGCTATAACCTTCCATATGACTCAGATAAAGTTGCATCGAGGTCTTGAAGGTTGCTTTCTCAGGCTGTGTGCGCCTGAATTACGGTGGCTTCTCCTGGAGGGAAATTGACAGACTTCCATGTGATCGTGCTGAGTGAACCTTGTGTTCTTCCAGTCTTCAGTGCTTGGTGGCTTGAGGCTTGACTATATATGCTTGGTTTAGACACCATGAAGTTCCTCTGCTAAAACTGCCTAGGAAACATGGTGGACGCTGTGGCACAGCTCCCAGGGGAAGAAGGAAGGCCCCCAAGGGCATCAAAGCCCCAGCAGCCTGGGCCAACAGTCCTGGAAACACCTTCTCAGCTGTTGGAGTCCTTCTCTCCCCCCATCCTTTCTTGAATTGTTCTGAGCTGATGGGATGGTTCCTTCTCTTATATAATATCACACCAAGGTCATTTTCTAACCTCAGCTCATACCTAAGTCTGAGTCTGACTTACCAGAGTGATCGGAGAGCCGAAGCTAACCTCTGAGCTCTGTCACAAAACTGCCATGTGTCCTAAGGCGATTTTAGCAAAGGAACATCTACACCAACCACATAGAGCCCTGTCTCAAGTCACCACCCACTGAAGACTGGGAAAGAACACAAGTGTTCACCCAGAGGGTGACTGATGTCTGCCCTATGACAAAGAGAACCCTCTTAGTGTCACCCCCGGGGGGGGGGGGTCCTAAGGACTGGACACAGGTAGCTATGGGTCTCACAGTGGTGAGAAGCATTCGGAAGCAGCCTTTGCTGGGGACACATAAGGGCACTATCCCAGAGGAAACTTGAGACCTACTGAGCACCCATCCCTCCAGTGCAGTGCTACTCAGCACCAGGCCTCCATGAAACCGACAGAGTACCTTCCTGCCCACAGAAGGGGGTGTCCCACCTCACACTCGGGGGCCATGAAGTGCACCACTCCTGAAGATGGGTTCAGTTAGTGTGTGGATTTTGAGTGGCCTGTTCAGTCACTGAGGAGGAGGAGGAGGAGAAAATGAATGGAGGACCAGAGAGCAAAGCTTGGGCTCTGGGGTCTAGCTTTGTGGAGGCTGGGTTGCCTCTCAATGAACCTCCCTTGGCTCATTGAGACCCGTGGACACTCTGAGCAGAAGTGTGAGTGCAGGGCCACACCAGGAGCAGCAGAGCTGGACCACGCTCCTTGTTTCAAATTCAACAAAACCTTGACTTATTCTCTCAGGCACCGGGCATAGTGCTGCCCTCTGCCTTCTGAGGCCATTCTGCTGGCCCTTCACAACAAAGCCACAGCTTACCCGTTATTGACTAATTTGTATCCAAGCAGGAAAAGAGTGAATGGAAGTGTAATTCATGTTTTCCCTCCCCTTCCACCCAAGTGACAACTGACAACCAAACCCAGCAGTTTCAAAGAACTCAAATCTGCTCCACCTTTGGGGTGGTGGCTTGGCTTAGCTCCACGTATTTGTGGTCTGCTTTCCAGCCCTCAAAGTACAGACTCAGCCACTTATGGAGAACACAGAGCAAGGAACCTTCTCTATGCTTTGTCCCTTGGGGTGTTAGAGTCTGTCCTGTGAGCTGGTGACATGACGTCAGACAGCAGTTGAGGGGAATATGAATAGCACAGTTCAGAGGCTGGCTGTGACAACCACGGGTCTGGAGGCTCATGCCAGGACTGGAGGGATGGGCTCCACTGTAGAGAAGCCACCCTGGCTGCAGGCAGAGGGTTATCCCCAGAGGTAGTGCTTCATACCAGAAACCTGGAAACCTGTGAGACTCAGGGAGTAGAGTCCTACCATAGGGAGCAGGGCATGAACAATGGGAGATCACCATGAGAGAGCAGATGTAGGGCTCCAGCTCCAGTGAGGGATGAGTGGAAAGAGAGAAAGTTGGAGCAGATGAAGGATTCGCTTGCTCTTGTGGGTGGGAAGTGAAAGGACCACGAACAGGGTGGCCACCTGCCCCTCTTTGCTGAGGACAAACCCCAGTCTGTACCTTTTGTCCTAGGTAATCATTAAGGGTGCTACTTCTCATTTTCAGAAGTGCTCCAATTTGAGCAATCTACGGCCACTCAGAATCCATGCCAAGCAGGGGCTTTGGATGTCGAGGGGGAGCCAAGCAAATGGTCTGGGGGCCTGGGTGTGATTAATCCCTTCCCCCCTCACCCCATGCCACTCCCCTCAGAACTCTTGGCTACCTCAATATGTTGGCATTTACCCTGGTGCAATGTCCCTCACAATGCTGGGTCCTTCTCCTCTTCTCTTATCTGTCCCCTTCCCAGGGTCCTTCTCGAGCACCTCATCCAGAAGAGCAATCCTTCACTTTTTACTCTCTTCCTGCCCCTTTTCTTAAGGATGTCCATCAACTTTGTCTGTGGCATCAATCGTCTCCCAACCTCAATGGCTTGCAGCAATAAACATGTCTCTCTCTGGTTCCATGGGAGCTGTTAGTCAGCTGTGTCTCTGTTGGACTCCGTGTGGCATCTCATTCTGGGACCCAGGCTGAGGGGCCAGCCTGTATTTAGAGCATGCTGTTCTCATAGCAGGAGGCAAATGTTCCAGGGACAGAGCCAAGCACACAGAATGCTTCTGTCTGGAAATGTTTGTCGTGTTCACTCATACTCGTGGTCTAAAACTCATCGCAATCCCAAGGTCAATGATGGCAGGGAAGAGAGCGCCATGCAACGGGATGCAGGGCAGGGGTGGCAAGGGAACAAATGTTTATGAATAAATAATGCCATCTATCACAATAAATAATGCTTAAGTCTCTAACACCCCTGAAGGCAGAACCATCTTACTCATTGTAGTCTCTCTAGTGCCAAACTTAACGCAAACTGGTTGTGACTATAATTGCTCTGTTTGTGTTATAGTACTGTTAGTGGTTCTAGGATTGGGGTTATGGTAACAGACAAATCCAGCATGGTCAGAGTGGGAGAGAACTTGGTTTGAAAGGTGCTGTTGGCAGCAAGATTTTAATTCTGTTCTCAACCTGGTGGAGTTGTAGCCAAGGGTAGCACAGGCACTGAGTGGGTTAGCCTGATCTACAGACCCCATGGCTACAGCTGGGAGGTTAAGTGTGGAGTGGAAAAGCCCAACATCACTTACCAGAAACGATGCTTAACAGAGTTATAGATGGTCAAGAGGAAAGAACCTTCTAGAGAATTAAAAATAGCCTGAAGAAAAGAATGGGCAGGAGGTGAGCTTTGTACATTGTGGAGCTGCAAGTAGTCCAGTCTGACTGGGGCAGGAGGATGAAGATCAAAGGGCCTTTGAGTCTCCTGCCTCTTTAAGAAGTCTAGGTTTCTTAAAGCCGATACAGCAGGAAGTCCTTAACATGTCCCCAGCAAGGATGGAACTGGATGAAATTTGTGATTTACAAAACTGACCCTCCTGATGGAGCCGCCGTGGAGGATGGGTTCCAAGGAAGCGACATTGAAAGACGGAAAGCAGGAAAAGGGGAGCGGCAGGTGGAAGTGTGATGAGGGTCCAGGAGAGCCAGAGGAAGTGGCAGATTAAATAGGAGCTGTACTCACTGTTAGCACGAGAACCCTCTTTTCGGGAAGACACTGAGGAGACTCAAAACGCATCAAAGCAGAAAATAAGGCTGCAAAGAGCTCAACACTACAATAGACTTGTAACCCATCCTCCATGGCCCAGGGAACACTGTGGAAGAGGGGGTGGAAAGAATGTAAGAGCCATGGGGTGGGACAGTGAACCCCTCAGCGGAATGAGGACCAGGGAGAGGGGACTACAGAGGGTAACTGGATGGGAATACAACTAATCTGTCATATGTTCATATATTAAAGTTCCCAATAAAAATTTCTTTAAAAAGAGATCGTGAAGAGACAGGTTCAAGGGTGTTGATCACTGAAGGGATGTGGAATGAGGGAGAAGATCTGACACATTTCACTTAGGCCCTCGGATGTTGTCATTCATGGAGATTAGGCATGAAGGAGGCTTTGGAAATTGGCTAAAGAATTTAATTTGGGACAGTTGCAGTCTTAATTTGGGACAGCAGGCAGCTCTGTGTTGAGTTTACAGTGTGTTCAGAGGGTGTTCATGCGTGTGTGTGTGTGTGTGTGTGTGTGTGTGTGTGTTTTCAGGAGACAATGGCATAAAGAAAGAGGTAATATGAAGTGAAGGCCCAGGGGAAAGCCCACTCCTCAGTGAAGGCAGGGCTGAGTTATTTCCTGGTGCCATGAACAGTCTAGGGCCTAGAATCCAAGAGAACCAAACTTAGGAAAGAAGACCAGGCATCCAGTTTAGGTCATATTTTGTTCAGTTGTCTGTGAGAAAATCCAAACCCCATCCCGTGATCTAAAAGACCTTTTGCCAGACTCTGTAACTCACTGGAGGTCCCTGATGCGTGATCAGTTCTGCTGCTGTGCTGTCCTCTGCCCTGTGCTCTGTTGGGAATGTGTGTACATTTGTCAAAGGCACCCTCAGTGTTCTCAGAGGGAACTGAGGCTAGAGTTGATCTTGAGCATGGAGAGGATAGACTTTCCATAACATGTGCCACCTCAAGACTCTCACTCACTGGGGATGAGTTCTTGCTGCTCAAGCATAAGGACCTGATTTCTATCCCCAGCACCCATATAAGACACCAGCCATGACAGCCTGCGCCTGTAGCGCCAGCACTGGGAAGGCAGAAACCAGACAACCCCCAGGGCTTGATGGCTAGCTTATCTAGCTGAATGGGTGGACTCCAGGCCAATGAGAGATCCTGCCTCAAAAAATATGGTGATCAACTGAGGAAGACACCCAGCATTGACCTCTGGCCTCCACAAGCACCCATATACATGCATACGCACCCTCACCCACAGCCTCTTTGGAACCAAGAAAGTGAAATAATTTTCAACAAGTTCCAGATATGATATCAAGATAAATGGGAATAGACATTATTGTGCACTGAGCTGAGCAGAATGAGGCAAAAGAAGCATGAAGGTGGGGTCCTCTGCTTCCCACTCGGCCGTAGCATTAATCAACGGAGCTGCTGCCTCAGTTTGCTGATCTAGGGACGTACAATGAAGCAAGAAAACCTGATTGGGCCCCTTGTGCTTGAGCAGGCACTACTGGAGAAAATCGCCCAGGCAGACAAATTGGTCCTGCCGTAAGTTCATGGCCACTAGTCGTAATCACGCCTATGACAGCGCCCAGCAATCCATTTGCATTCTCCACTTCCCCATGGAAACTGTCCCAAGCATTCTCTGTCCTCTCTAACCCATCCCTGTCCTCACATTGCACTTGAAAATGACCTTGCCTTCCACCTGCCTCCCCAGCAACAACACACAACTTCCAATAGAAAGCTGCCAAGGCTGCAGCACCATAGCATCCTGACCTCTCCATCCTGCCCTGCTTTTCTCATAGAGAGATGCTCAGACCTTTCTCTTGTCAGAACCAGCCCCATTTTAGCTTTTGCAGCATGCAAAAAGCCGTGGCTTTAACAGACCCACATCTAGGCATAAGGCCAGGGAGCTTGAAACACCTTTAACATCACAAAAGCTATCTCTTTGGGCTGGGATGTTGTCATGGTTTGATCCAGGTGTCCCCCACAAACAAACAAATGTGTTCTGAATGATCGATCCCCAGCTGATGGCAGTTCGGGACTTAGAACCTCGCTGGAGCTGTGTTGCTGGGGACAGGCTTATGGGGGTTATAAGCCAGCTTCCCCTTGCCAGTATTTGGCACACCTTTCTGCCGCTGTTTGCAGTGCTGTGGCAGAGGTGATGTCCACCCCTCTGCTCATGCCATCGTTTTCCCTGCCAGGATGGAGTCTCCCCTCGAGTCCATAAGCCAAATAAACCCATTCCTCCACAAGCCACTTTTGTTTGGGTTCTTTCTGTGCAGCAACTAGAAAGCTGACCACAATAGGTGTCATTGAGTAGAAAGAATGCTTGACTCCATGCACAAAGCCCTGGGTTCAATCCTCAGCACAGCAAACACTAGGCATGGTGAAGCACATAGATAATCTCAGCGCTTGGAGGTCCAGGCAGGAAGACCAGACAATCAAGGTCACCCTTGGCTGCATAACTTCTTTGAGATCAGCCTTGGCTCCATGAGACTCTGTCTCAATCAATCAATAATCAATCCATGTGTTTCTACATCGCATTCAGTACACACCACCACACTATCAAAACATTGATTTCACAAGCAGTATTACCTTTACTGCCTATAATGAACTCAGCATTGTCCTGTTTTGTTCCTTTTGTTTTTCTTAGCTCTCGTGATCCACTGTATCAATGCCAGTCACTCAGCTTTCAGCCCACTGCTTCATATATTTTACTGTGGCTTTTCCCTTGCCGCTCAGCTTCTGGGTGACTCAGCTTTCTATCACTGTACCAAATATCCAACCGAGCTAGTCAAAAGACAGAGCTTCCTTGGCTTACAGTTTTGGAGGCTTTGTTCTGGTTGGCTGTCTGCTTGCTTTGGGCCTGGGAGGCAGGGCACCAGGGCGGGAGCAGGGAGTGGAGCTGAGAAGCAGTCAAGTGAAAGGAAGGGACCAGAGACCCAAAGTCCCCATCAAGGTCATGCCAACTGCCTAAGGACCTCCCAAAAAGCCCCTCCTCTCAAAGACTCCACCATCTACCAATATTACCACCCTGGGGAACCTGCCCTTTGATATTTGGGCATTTGGGAGACATTGAAGATTCCCACTCTCAGGAGCCCTCTGCCCCTTGGAACTCATCCTCCTTCTGCCTCCTCGGCCACGCCCCTTGCCTGTTCCTTCCCACCAGCACTGAAATTCTCTCTGGTCTCTCACATTTCTTTAATTTGTGTGTGTGTGTGTGTGTGTGTGTGTGTGTGTGTGTGTGTGTGTGTGTGTGTTTGGCATATGTGCCTGATGTGTTTATGTGGGTGTGTGCGCCTGTTTGTGCATATTGAGTGTGAACACATGGTTGCCATGGTGAGCATGTGAAGGTCAGAGGACAACTTTACAGGGTGGGTCCTCACCTTGTACTTGGTTGAAAGGAGGGTCTCTCATTCTCCTTGTTCACCAGACTGGCTGGTCTCCTGTCTCCTCCTCCCATCTTGCCATTGGTGTGCTGGGATCTTAGAAGCCCACTAAAGCTTCACATAGGGTCTGAGGATAACAGAAACATCCTTCTTTTTTCCCCCATACAGTCTGGGATACTCTCCCTCCCATCAGGCAGGATCTCTGGCCTTGCTGTGGGCACGCATCTCCTCCCAGCCTCCTACCACACCCCCATTGGAACAATGTGTGCATCCCACCTCTGAATCTGCTCTCCTGGAGGCCATCATTGAGCCTTCTGTTGTTGACGCCTGATAGATCCTTTTCAGTGCAAAGGTAGACTTGATGGGCAGTCTCTCCTCACAGCCAGCCTTTCTTCCTCCCAGAAACCCGGTCCTCATCCTCAGGACAGCACTCTCTGCTTCTCCTTTTACCTCTTGACTGTCTTACCAGCTTCTCTTTTTTTGTCTCAGAAAGTTCTCTGCCACGGTTTCATTGTATGCCAACTCAATAGCTGTTTCTTAAGTTTCTGTTTTCAGTCTTTACGTTTTCCCACAACTTCATTACCGACTTGATATTCTTTTGTGAGTTGCCTCTTTACTTCCTTAGCCAGTATTTCTATTGAAAATGTTTCTCTTTTATTAAATTGCAGTTCTTTACGTGTAAAGTCTAGTAAATGTTCAAGTAGAATAACTTGCAAATCTGTTCTCTCCATTTGTTTTGTTTTTCAGTGATATTTAAAATCCAGAAGTTTTCTGCTACTTCAGTTTAAAATAATTGTGTCCCTTGTTAGGTCTAACTTTGGCATACTGCTCAGAAATTATTCCCCCACCTCGGAAATTATACAAGCATTTCTTATATTTTCTTCTAATACTTTTACGGTGTGTGGAGTGAGAGGTCGACCTACTTTTTTTTCCACAACTGGTTCGCAGCCTTCATCAAACAATGTTTCCCCAGCTCATTTGAAAATTTCCTTCATCAAATACTAAGTTCTAACTTCCCTCTATTTGTGGACTTTTTAAAAAATTCCAATTGGTCTCTCAATACAGATTTTATTACTGCGCCCCTTATATGTTTCAATATATTAAATTCTGTATCCGCTGGCAAACCCTCCCTCTACTGGGCGTCATGACTGAGTACTCAGGCCCTGGGTCCAGGCTGGCTGTGTGCATGATCTCAGGCCCATCAATTAAGTCTGTGCGACAGTGAACATCTATAAATGGGGTTAATAATAGTGTCCACCTCTGAGACAGCCGTAAGGTTAATGAGCGAAGACATATGGCACCCTTGGAATATCCCATATCTCAAGGTGGGCTTGGCTATTTTGACCTTAGTTAAGTGGACCTTAAAGTTGTTATAAGTTCAGAAAAAAAAAAAATAATTGGTGTAGATCTTACCTGGTGTTGGGTTAAATTGACACTGTAACATGAACTCTTTCCAATTGCGGACATCGTTTATTTGTTTTGGAATTCTGTGTACGCCTCAGTTAAGTTTGGCTTTTTTCATCTAGATTATGGTTATACTACTTAGGGCTGCGTTCGACTTGCTGGCGCTTTACATATGGATTCTATTTCTAACAGTTTAATTTTTGTTGGCAACACAGACGTGTACATAATGGATTTATTATAATCCCCTCCCGTTCGTTTCCTTTGTACCCCAGTCTCCCCCACTCCCCTTCCATGTGATCTTTTCTTCTTTCCCGGCTACTTCTTATTCTAGTTTGGTGTCTTTTTTGTGCTTTCCTCCACCATCTGTGATGACATGTGGATGGACCCAGCATGGTGAAGGTAACAACAGCAGCTATGAGGTCGTGAATTTTTAGAAGACAGCATCCCAAAGTATCCCTGCCCTTCCTCTAACCATACACCCTTTCCGCCATCTCTTCTGCCATATCCTCTGAGCCTTGGTGGCTGAGATAAATATGTCTCAGTTGGAGCTCTTAACTGTCACTTTTCTCAGCACTTTGATGGGTCTTGAGATTCCCTAGTCATCACTGCCTTCTACAAAATAAAGCTTCTCTGACCAAAAGTGAGAGCAGCACTAATCTATGGGCATGGGCATAAATATTTAGAGGGCATCTTAGTGGGCACAACGTATCCATTTAACTAAACAATAGTAGCAGCCTCCCTGTAGGGCCTATGACCTTCCTAACCATCAGCTTTTGACCAGGATTTCAGTACCTGGCATTAATTCCCCCCCCCTTCCCGTGGAGAGGGCCTCAAATCTAAGCCCTTGGTGACCTTCATAGCAGTCATTCAGCTATTGCACTGGTGGGCACGTCTTGCCTAGTGGGATTATACACTTCCATGTGTCAGTCTAGATCTGAATATATATGTCACACAAACTGTTGTTATGGATGTATTTTGTTAAGATCAATTTATATAGCTTGGCTATTGCAAATTTGTATGAGGTTTTAAAACACTGGTCACTATCCTGTTCGCTAAGAAGTTCCCAGTTTCCTTGGGAGTTTTTCTTTACATTAATTTTGGCAATTCAAACTCATTTGGGAAATTCTTAAAGATTTCAAATTTATATTACACATTCTATTTTTTTATAATTGAATTACCACCTCGATTTTTGTTAAAGCCTCCTCTCTCTATATATACATACATATATATATACATATATATACTCTATATATAGATATGTATATATGTATATATTTACATATGTATATATGTATGCATACATACATAGTACATTCTATTTTACTTCTTGAGTAAACCAATCAGAAATCTGTCTCTTCAGAAGCCAGCTATCTTTTTCTGTTTGTATCTTCTCCTCTTCTGGGCCTTGTTTAGTTATTCTCTTTGCAATTTCTTAATGTAAGTACTCATTTCATTTTTTATTTCCTTCATATTTGATAATGACAAAGGCTCTGAATTCCCCGCTCGCAGCCTCCTCACATCAGTGCAGACACATCTGGAGTTGTATGAATCTTCAGGTGAATATGTGTTTTTCTTTATTCTTTTGTTGTTGATTTCCAATTGATCTGACTTAAGAACAGAAAATGTAACCCAGTAGTGTTTGCACCATGGCAGGATTCCTTTAGATTTCTTTGGAACTGAATGTAAGGTCTGTGTTTTCAGTGTTGTGTGGTTGTATTCCAAGCCAGGCATGTTGACACCTGCGATCCCAGCATTCTCCAGGCTGAGGACAACTAGGTTGCAAAATGAGTCCCAGGTCAGCCAGGGCTACAAAGCAAGACCCTATCTCAAACAAACTAACCAAACAAACCCAAAACGATTTGTGTTCCTTGTTTAAAGGCCAGAGGTGTTTTTTGTTTTGTTTTTGTTTTTGTTTGTTTTTCGAGGTAAGGTCTCACTCTAGCCCAGGCTGACCTGGAATTCACTCTGTAGTCTCAGGGTAGCCTTGAACTCATGGCAATCCTCCTGCCTCTGCCTCCCGAGTGCTAAGATTAAAGGTGTGCACCACCACGCCCGGCTAAGGCCAGAGTTTTATTTACCACACGCCCACTGATTTTATCTTTCGGATCCTACTCTTATTTCTTTATTTTGGAACTTCAAATTAGTATATTTTGTTGTCTGTTTTGGTGCCTTGATGCATACAAAATTATAACTGTCATATCTTTATTTCAAATATGTCCATCAAATGTCTGTAAATATCATCTTTGGCTTTGAAGGCTTCCCTCACTTGGTCAGGCCCCACCTCAGCATTTTGAAAGCAGTGAAGCTAGTAGTAACACCACTCAAAGAAAAATGTGATAAAAAGAAAGTTTTTCCAATACGCCTCTTGAGTTTCCTACTCAAGATTATATTAAATTCATATTATGCACTGTAATTACAAATCTTGTTCTTAATGGGTTTTCACCTTTATTATTTCCCAAGTCTGGGCCTTCTGACTTAAAGCTACACTCCACCTGGTAACTGTTTCAGCAGAGGGAGGGCCCTGATCTCTCTTCTAAGCCGGATGGACAGTGGGTGGTGATGAGATCCAATTATGACTCTTTCCTGTGGCTGTTCCTCCTCTGGGACACTGAGAAGCAAGCTCTCTTTGTTCATAAACAGATCCATGACAACATGGCATGCGTGTATAATTTTTCCTGAGCAAGAAAGAAGAGTTCTCTGAGGAACAGCAAGCACTTCCTCTCTCTGCCTTCAGGAAGGCAGGTCTGGGTTGCCTGCTGAGATAGAAGACAGTTTGTAAGGCCACATTCTTGTCCTAATGGCATCAGTTCATCACTTTTCCAATGCCAGGAGAAATGTCTTAACAGCTCCAGAAGGCTCTTGGCCTGAAAAAAAAATCATGCAAGAGTCAGGTGGATCATAACATCCAAGAGGGAACCATTCTATCTGAAACTGCTTTTTGTTGCTAATGTTCCCATTAACTTCCACGGCTACTTCTTATACCCTGTCTGCAAATTCACATCATCCGGGGACCTTTGAAAATCCCTAGTGACTGGGCCTCCTCCACCAATCAAATCGGGAATCACAGAGGACCCTCACATTAGCAAATAATAACTCTCTTCTGATGCTGAGGCTGGCTGTCTTAGCCCATTCCTTTCCTTTTGACTCGTTGAGGTCACTCGGTTTTATCTGTGTGTCTTGTCCCCAACGTTAGGCTTTATTTTACTAGATTAACCTGTACCTACACATTTATTGTCAGGAATTGTGTCTCTTTTAAAGGTGTCTTACTTCATATTTCTCTCCCCTGCCTTTATGCTTCCTTGTTTTTCCTTTGAATCCCACTTCTTTTATTTTTTTTACCCTAAATTGACTCCTTTGCTTTTTCCCCTTTTGGTAATTTTGAAGATAAGATACTTCTTATTCTATTACTAATTACACTTAACATCTTTAAATACATGCTGTAACCTATATTTCTCTAATTAACCACAGAAACTATAAAACAGAATTTCCTGCAAAAAGAGGAAATTAGCATATCTCTTTGCACCAACATTACTCTTTATATCAGTATAATGTGGAATATTTTACCCTGGGGTTTAGGCTGGAATGATATTTTACGTGTTCTCTTCCAAAGAATATTTGTTACATTTGCATCCTATAACTACCTTCATAGCAATTATTTAGATTCATTATTATGTTGTTTTATTTGCTTTTTGCTAACTTTTGAAATTTTTTTATTAACCACAACTTTTCACTCTTTTTTTTTGAGTTCTCCATTTTTGATTCATCTTTTTGTTGGCTAGAAAACATCTCCAAGTGGTGTTTTATGAATGTTATGTGAAGATAAATTTCTTGAAGCCTTTGATATCTGAGAGCTGCTTTCTGGGCCCTTGGCTCTTTAAGGACTTAGCTGAATCACACTCTCCTAAGTTATTTAGCACCATGGCTGTACTGTGTCTCAGAGAACTCCCGCAAGGGTCACACCTCTTTCCCCCTAGGTTCCAGAATTGACTCAAGTGTCCACCTTATTTTCACAAACCTCAGTCGATCGTGTTGCTTGAGGTCTGGAGCTGGGTCGGATTATGAGGCCATGTGGTCATGGCACCCTTTCTTCAGATGATGTGATACATTCGATATTTGTTGACTTGCACATCAAGTGTTAGTTGAATACCTACCATGTGCCAGGCACTGTGGGAGCCATGAGTTATTCAAAATAATTAAACAAACAAAATTGCTGGTCAGGAGTATGTGTTGGGGAGTATGTACGTGTTTGGGGGAGGGTGGATACAGGCAAGACCATAAGCCACTAAACATAACAAACAATGCAATTGTAAAGATCAGAGATCCCATATGAAGCTTCTTAAGACCTAAAGCAGTTCCCCTGGACAGATGCTAGATATCAAAGAGAATCAGAGTTGAGGTGTAGGTGATGGAGTGGAGGGTGGGGCTCCGATATGAGTGATTCAATCTGTTTATTCACATGCGCACAGTGTGCTTGCTCATCTTTCCTCCGAAACTGTCTTTTTTTTTTTTCTGTCTTCAGTCCATCTTGGACTCATTCAACAGGCCACACCGCTGGCTCCTTTCTGTCTTGAAGGTCACTGCCTTTGGGCACCATTATGTGACACGTTCACGTGGACTGGCACAAACTGGAAACCGTGGCTATGTGTAGGCATCCCATACTTCAGTGCTGATGTGATGCCTGGGGTAGGTTTCTGGCAGATGTGATGGAATCTCTCAAGGACAAATCCCAGTGGGCATTCTTGTTCTCATACTGTGAGGCAGACAATATGAAGCGGTCAATATCTATGAATTTCCTTCCTGGAGCTTGGATTGGAATTTGACACTATCAGTCTCTGGTTATTGTGACTCTGATCTTTCATCCTTAAATGGGGGTTAGAGACAGTACCTACCTCTTAGTGTCAAGGTGAATGCGAAAGGGAGTAATGGATGGGAGTGCTCAGCATGGTGCCTGCACCCATAAGCCCTTGGTAATAAGCAACAATCATCATCACTACTGTGTGCAAATTTGGTCTTACATTGCCTGAAAGCATTTTTTTGTGTCCTTCTCTCTCTCTTTGGCTCAAATTCTTTGTAAAGCTAAAAAAATTCTGGGACTGGGAAGATGACTCAGGAGGTAAAGTGTTTGCTGTATGACCCAGATTCAAATACCCAGAATCCACGTAAAGCCAGATGCATAGTGTAAGCATCTGTAATCCCAGCACATGTGTGATTGATGAGAAGGGAGGCAGAGACAGGAGAATTCCGAAGTTCACAGACCAGCTAACCTGGCAAGCAAACAAGACAGACTCTTAAGGGTAAAGGTAGAAGGTGAGGACTGACCCTTGAGGCTGTCCTGTGAGCTCTATGTATGCACTGTGGCACATGTGCTGTGCACATGCACACCCATATTCACATACATGTAAAATGCACACACACACACAATTTTTAAAAATACTGAGATCACAGAGATGGAACTGGATGTATCTGAGGGCTCAGGCCTCTTTTGCTGGGAGAACTTCCAGCATTAGGTTAGAAAAGAAATAGTCCTTTAAAAAAATAATGAAGGTTGGTGTGACAGGGAGAATTTGAACAAAACTCAGCACAAGGAGTGAGTGCTTCTGGTTTTGTGTTTGCTTTTTGTTTTTTATCTTAGTCACTCTAATTAGTAAATTAATATTACATTCACCCAAGTATCAATATTAGTGACACCAAACATAAATATCAATGTTAAAAGGAGGATTGAAAACTGACCCATATTCATTTCGAGGTTTTTTTTGTTTTTGTACTTTTATATATTTAAAAATGTTTAGAATGGGGATAGCATCACTCTTTCTTTCACAAAAATTAAGAGTGTCATTTCATTTGGAAAGAAATCACCCAGAAACCTACAACCTAATGCAATTTTTATTTGGGGATTCCTGTCCAATCTCTACCCATATATAAACAAGTATTTAATAGCTATCATCAAAAGCACACATATAATTTTATGACCTACTGTTTTACTTAAAATGATAGTTAACACTCTTTCTGCAGGGTCGTATTTATCACTTTAATGATTGCATTCAGACTGCACCACATTAAAGGCTATAATTTACCTCACTTTATTGGGTTGACATACAGGTGGTTGACATTTTTTCCTCTATAGTAGAATTATGTCACTATCAGCATCTTTGTCCATGTGGCTCTTTTTCTTTAAATTAATTTCTAGAGCTTATGGAGATAGAGTATTTGAATAGGCCATAGTTCTTAATAAGAATTTGGGGGCTGGAGAGATGGCTCAGCAGTTAAGGCACTTGCCTCCAGTGCCTAAGGCCCCCGGTTCAATTCCCCAGGACCCACACAAGCCAGACCCACAAGGAGATGGCCCTGGTTTTCTCTCTCTCTCTCTCTCTCTTTCTCTTTCTGCTTGAAAATGAATAAAAAATATTTTAAAAAAAGAATTTGGATTCTCCTGTTCAAAAGGGGTATGTTAAATTTACTCTAAAACCAGCAATAAATGCATGGATTTATGTCCATATAGTACAACCTTTGTGGTAAGGGGTTTTATGGGTTTTTTTCTTTAAGTTTTCTCCGACGATGATTTCTACTTCCAATTGACTCCTCTGGACACACTACTCTTGGCTGACCGATAGGATTAGAAAACCTTCCATTTAATCCTGATATCTTCCCAATAGCATAGTTATTGGAATGATATTTTTCATTTGATTATTTTCTTTTTAATTCTGGCTTGGTGTTTGTTGGTTTGATGGTGTAGGCATAGCAGTTTCCTTCCTTTCTCCTCCTTCCCGGGTCTGTCGGTCATTTTCGTGAGAGTGACTTGGGCTTTAGGAAGAGTGTGTCCTTAAGGTGAAGTAGGGAGTGAGAACAGGAAGTAGACAGAGCATCTGGATGAGACCTGTCACCTCCTTGCCCTGGTTCATCAAAAGCTTTGGCCTCTGAAAGATGGTGCTCCCCTGACCTCATTGGCAGAGTGTTTGTGGTGGCTTGAAGTTGTCAGAATTCCCCCATCATTTCCTCATGAATGATATTTATAGGAGAGAAGCGCTCTCCACCGGGCAATTGTCATCCCTATATTATGAAGCCATGTCCTTACCTACTAGCACAAACTCAACTGAAAAGGACAGGAACTGTGCCTCAGTGTGTCAACTTGAGTGATAGGGTTTCCCCAACACCATTGGCCCAAGGGTAGGAGACGCTGCTTGGGGTGGACATATTGAAAAGGAAAGTGGGATCAACAGAAAGCCAACTTTGCCATGGGTGCCATCTGCCCAAGGGACCCTCAGTGCTATATATCCAGCATGGAATCCAGCATGGCTCCCCCCTAGAGCCCAGAGCCCAACCCTGGTGCCACCCACTCTTTCTGTTGCATGCTGTCAGACTAAAATGCTCCCAGTGCCAGCCTTCGGTGGTCCCTGCAGAATGTTGGGGGTACTTCCTGACCACTCTGCTGCTCTTCCCTTTCAGTTTCCTGCTTCTTCAACTTCACCAGCCCCTCTGGGGTCGTCCTGTCTCCCAACTACCCAGAAGACTATGGTAACCACCTCCACTGCGTCTGGCTCATCCTGGCCCGACCCGAGAGCCGCATCCACTTGGCCTTCAATGACATTGACGTGGAACCTCAGTTTGATTTCCTGGTCATCAAGGATGGTGCCACTGCCGAAGCCCCAGTCCTGGGCACCTTCTCAGGAAACCAGCTACCCTCCTCCATCACCAGCAGTGGCCATGTAGCCCGTCTTGAGTTCCAGACCGACCACTCCACAGGGAAAAGGGGCTTCAACATTACCTTTACCAGTAAGTGTCCCCTCTGTCACCCACTGACCATCCCTACTTCTGAGGATGTTCAAGGATGCTCCCATGGGGGAGTAAGAATACAGAGGTGGTCAGTTCCAAGGACAGTTCTGGCTGCAGAGCTCCCAGAATGACCAGGAAGAAGCATGGGGCACAGCTGTCTAGAATGGCCGCCCTTCTCCATGGTCTCCCACTGTGAGCAATTATGTCCGTGGGTATCCCATGTAATGGAAAAGGAACCCTTTTCCTACAAGGTTGGGCTATAAGCAGGGAGGCCTCCGACATTCACTTCTTAGCTCCTGAGCCTCAATCTTTTGTGTTCCCTTGAATCCCTAAACATGACTTTCTGTTGATCTCTGGTGTTCCTCAGAGTCTTCCCTCACTTGGCCTGGCCCAGATCCCTTTCCCATAGATATTGCAGAAGCAGAAGCTTGGAGCTGTGTCTCCATGACACCCAGAGATTTACTTCAGCCATTAATAAGGCATCTCCTCAACAGTCTATCTCAGAATTGTCACAATTATTGCAATCCTGGGTCCCTCCTCCAGAAGCAACCTGAACCTTGGTCCAGTGGGCATTGGGAAGGTGGGGGTGACATATAGGAGAACAGAGACGCGGAACAGCAAGACTCCTGGGAGCAAGAAATGGCTATAGGGTCATAGTAAACCATGAGCCTAGTGAACTTGGCCATGACAGATTTTCAAGTGGAGCTGAAACTTAGTCTGCTGATCAGTTAACCAGCTTCTTCCCCAGGGGCCACTTGGGAAACCAAGCCCTCAATTCACTACTCCACTCTTCATCCACAGACACATGCAAAGAGCTAGTCCCTCTGGGTCTTTTGGACAGATCATTTTCCTCCAGACCTTTATTCCTTGACACAGAGGCTCTGCCCCTTGTCCCACCTGTTCCTAAAGACTGGGGTGTTATGAGGTGGGCCATTTGTGACTTCAGATTCCCAGGTAGCATCCAAGCTAAGGTCATATTCCTGTCATCACCCATATTCAACACATGAAATTTATTGCAAACAACCTTCTCAGGGTGCATCTCCTCTAGGGGCTTACTGTCCCCATGAGCTAAGGGCAGGGGGTAAGCAGAAAGGGTCCTGTCTTTCCTAGGCATGCAGTCTGTTTCTCTGACCTCTCTACTTCCTGTAAGATTTGAGCTCTGGAAAGGAGCAGGTATATCACTCTTCCTCACCTTGCGTGGGGGCTGGTATATGCAAGGTTCAGTAAAAGCTTACTGAATGGGTGGATCCATGAGCAACTCTATGCTTTCTCTTATCCCATGGGAGTGAAAAGAATACAGGGAAGAGGAAGCTAGGGAGGTTGTCGAAGTCAGCCACACTCCGCTGGGATGAATCTCCAAACCAGGCACAGTTATGAGAGGAAAGGATTTATTGAAGCTACAGATCCAGGGGAAGTTCCATAATGGTGAAAGAGGCTGGCCCCTTTCACAGGTCCAAACAGAGAAAAAATCATCACCACTACCACACACATACACACAACAGCAAACAGGCAGAGGAGGGAGAGAAATATCCTTCCCCTTTATATAGCCTGAGGGTGAGGTCTTGCAATTCTATCCCAGACTTTATGGCTTCCTGAGACTCTGGAATTTCCTTCCTGTACTGCCCTCCCAGGAAGGGATGTTTATTTCTAGATCCCCTGAGCTTCCTTATATCCTGCACCCTACTGAGTGGCTGCCTTCCTGAAAACATCCTCAGAGACCCACCCAAGATAATTTAAAAGATCAAGTTGACAACAAAACCTAATCATCACAGAGGTCCACTGATGCAGGATGGTGAGGGCTAGGAAACCACTGCTGAGGGATTTAGAAACCACTGCCAGGGAGCTTGGGGCAAAAAACTAAATACTCAGTTTTCAAGTGACATCACATGGTAGGGAAGGAGCAAATCTGGGGACTTTGGAGGGAGAAGAAAAGGCATACGACAGTGCAGAGGGTCAGCTCAGCTTGGAGGAGAACAGGAACTCCTGGGCATCAGCTCTCCCCAGCATCTGTCTCCAGGGGGCATCTATCATTTAGCACAGTGTAAATCTCCAACATGCAGGTCAAAGAAGAAAGGGTAACTCCCATCCCAAGGCCCCTTCCAGAATAATCCTTGCCAACATTTGGCAAACATGCTTACGAATAACATGTCTTCCTGTGTATGTCTATAGATGGATAGAGAGAGGAAGACTTTCCAGACTCTGGGCCCCATTCAGAGCCCACTGAGTCAGTATCACAAAAGAGATCATGCCTCAGAGTCCATATTTTACAGTAGAGGTGGTGAATTCAGAGGCAGCAAATGAAACAGTTCCTCAACAGGTGTTTGGGAGCTGGCATGGTAACCCCAAAGGGCTGCAGTCTCCTCTCCCATCTCCACCACTGATCACCAGAACCAAGCTTGCCTTTGCCCAATGTCAGGGAACTCACCTCCCCGATGACCCTAGTGAGCATGAATTGCTTTCCTCGTGTGACTTGTTTTCTCTGTCCCTTTAACAAGGGTTGGTTTCCAACATTAAAACTTCTGGAAGTGAAACCAATCTGTCTTCCACCTGGAGCATAGGAGACAGCAATGCAGCTAGCTGCTTCCTGATGAGCACCTGTTAAGTGCCTGACCCTGCGCTGGGCACTTTCCAGCCTCACAGTAAAACTCCATCAGCCAGAATCTGTCCAAGAGGCTGAGGCTTGAAAAGGTGCACAGGCAAAAGTGGGCAGGGAATAAATCCCAGATTTAGAGCCCAGCTGTTAGAAAGAGCGAAATATTCCTCTGGGTGTGTGTGTGTGTGTGTGTGTGTGTGTGTGTGTGTGTGTGTGTGTGTGTGTGTGTAAAGCTGATAGAGTTTGGGCTTCTGAGCACCAAGCCCCATTCTTCCTTCTACCTCTCAGGGTTAGGACAACCTCGTGGTCCTAGTTCCCAATGAAGAAGGGGTGAGCAACTAAGTCCGGGCTCACCTAGACTTTGAGCTTCAGAGGGAAGCATGTGGGAACCCAGCCCTGCACAGGTCATGCCAGTAGTCTTCCTCTCAGAAGCCCCACATCCATCTGTGGTCGGGGAACTGTAGGTTTGCAGGCCTCCGTCCTCCAGCATGAACCAAAGGCCTGCAGGGTCACTATGCTCCGGTGCGTGTATGTGTCTCCATCACGAGCCATTTCAGAGGCCTGGGAACTAAGCTCTAAAGTGACACATGCCCATGCAAACACGAAGCCTAGTCTCCATGCAATGGTCACCAATCTTAAAACAGCAGGGGCAAGCATGGGGCCTGACTTCAGAGACTCTTCTGAAGAACCAGGAATGTTCTTGATGAAAGTGGCAAAGGAAAGGCATCTTACCATGCAGGGCAAGGGAGAAGGCAGGGAAAAGGGGACTCACCCTCAACAAATGTGCTATCCTCAAGCCCTCGCTTATTTCATGTTCTTATCAACTCATTTGATGTCTATCCCCAAATGACCCTGAAGAAGATTAGACAGGTCAGGCAACTGAGGCTCAGCAAGTGACAGAAAGGGCCCAGCCATGCACTACTAAGATGAGTAAGATGGTGTCCTATCTCTTTCCTCTGCCCACTCGCTCCGGCACTGTCACCTGGGTGGAGACAGAGGCAGCCCTGACAAGAGGCAAGGAAAGGAAGGAATGGCTTCAGACAAGGTTAATTCCAGGCCACCTACTTTAGGATTCTTAATGTCTATTAGTGAGAGCCAGCTCCCCTGCAGCATAAATGATCCCATAACCGTCTCAAGTTCAGGAAACATGGGACAGATTTGTCATTGAAGAGACATATCTGCTCCTCAGGTGCATGGAGCCTCAGTTTCCGCTCTTGTAAACTAGGAAATCATATCTGCTTAATAGAACTGTGATATGACATAATAAATTACTGGGAGAAACACTTAGCTCACTGCCTCATCTGCCGGCATTCCTTAGAATGGAACACTCAGAAAAGCTGGATGTCCACTTTAACAATGTTTGGTGTCCATTGGAACCACTAGAGCCTCTCACTTTCCCTACAGAACGGCAAGTTCTTGGGGGAAGTGGTGGAGATCTGGGGTTGACCTTCATCCTGCAGCTTACTTTGGCCAGTATGTGTGCGGGACATCAGCTTGATCTAATCATGTTCTTGACACCACAGCCTTCCGACACAATGAGTGCCCGGATCCCGGCGTTCCAGTTAATGGCAAGCGGTTTGGTGACAGTCTACAGCTGGGTAGTTCTATCTCCTTCCTGTGCGATGAAGGCTTTCTTGGGACTCAAGGCTCTGAGACCATCACCTGTGTCCTGAAAGAGGGCAGTGTTGTGTGGAACAGTGCTGTGCTTCGCTGTGAAGGTGAGTGCCAGCCTGCGGCTGGGACATTGGCTCTGAGCTAAGTGGTTGGGGGTTGGGGGAGGGGCTCAGTGGTCCCTTTTCACATCTGTCCATTCATCTTCTCCAAGGACCCAAGGTCACCCCTTGCCCTCACACTGGGATGGCAGGGACTTGATGCGAACACATTATCTAGGAGTTTGAATTGTAACCAGAGATTGATCTGAAGAAACTTATCCTAGACTATCCAGCATCACACATGTTCAGCTGAAAGCTCTCAGTACCAGAGTCGTCAGAAGCTGAGTTCCCAGCGCCCACTCAGGGGAGTCCTACAGCCTGGCACAGGCTGCCAGCCACTCTCTCCTCCAGGCCTTCTCATGCCCTGAGCTTTCTCCACTCCATCCTTTGCGCCCCTGTCAAATGTGCCTTGATACCCTTGTGATCATCCTCCAGGCAACACGGGGCCGACCAGTCAGAAGAAGCAGGGGCTCTCAGCAAGCATTGGGCTTCCTAGAACATCCGCTCAACCCGGCCTTGCCTCTCATAGTTGAGTCAACTTTAGAGACCAGAGTATGTTCCCGCAGATAAGAGGTTAAACAGATTAACTAAGGACAGGAATCACATCAAATTTGTGTACTAAGCATAGCACCTGGCATGGAATCATTTCTTTTTTAAATTTTTTTTATTTTATTTATTCATTTTCAAGCAGAGATACAGAGACAGACACACACACACACACACACACACACACACACACACACACAGAGAGAGAGAGAGAGAGAGAGAGAGAGAGAGAGAGAGAGAGAGAGAGAGAGAGAACACCAGGGCCACCACCTTGTGGGTCTGGCTTATGTGGGTCCTGGGCAATTGAACCCAAGGCCTTAGGCACTGAAGGAAAGTGCCTTAACCTCTGAGCCACCTCTCCAGCCCGGCATGGAATCATTTCTCAGTATGTATTTGGGAATAAATGATGGATGGATAACGCATACCCCAATAGTCTCTTAAGAGCAGCCATGGTGCCTGGAAAGGCAAGAATTTTGGTGTCAGGAACTTGTCTCCTGAGATGGGCAGAGGACAGAGACCTGAGAGACCTGCCTGCTTACCCATTCCCCAGTCTCACATCTCAGTAACCTGGTCATAAGTGAAGGGCCAGGGCTGTAGAAGGGAGGGCCTTGGGGTTCAGGGGGAGCTTTGCTATCCAGCTGACATGTCAGGGAAGGAGAGGAAAAACAGCCCAGCCCATTGTGCAAGCAGGGGATAAAAAGGGCATTCATTTTTCCCTCTGAGCCTCTGGTTTTTCGGCTGAAAAAAGGAGATGAAATAATGATAAACTGTATCGGTTTGTAAAGAGCCTGATGCCGGGTCAATGTGTGCTGTATTTCCATTGCCTTATGCGCTCTAGGAAGTTAGGGTGCCTTCCTGGCTTACAGCTCACATCAGCAGTACTTAACATTTGGTAGATGTTCAGTCAGTGCTGGTTGATGAATGAATGGATGAATGAATGAATGGATGGATGGGTGAATGGGTGGATCAATTCATAATCAGGCCAAAGCCTCCCAATGAGAGATGTGTCATTGACATGCCTCCAGAGCTTCACCTCTCACCTTGCAGTTTACCAGCCAGGTCACTGTGGGTGTGTCACATGACCCTTCTGTGCCTCAGTTGCCCTAGCTGTAAAGCACTGGTGATTTGGGAGCCTCCCAGAGAGTTGCTATGAGCATGCCCTACTCTGGGAGCTGCCTAGCACAGAGATTGTACTCTGTATGTAAGTGTTAGTGGTTAACATTATTTTAACTTGATTTTAACCATTTCTTCGTGGGACCAATCAGATTAGGACTTGTTACCCTCTTTGGGGGAGGCACGGTATGTTTGGGGACTGAAACCTTAGAGTGGACAAGATAGCCAAGGCCTCAGGAACCTGTCATCCTTTCCAGTCCTTCCTTTTGTCCACACATCCATTGGGAGGCCCCTGCTCTGTGATAGGCATCTTTATTTCCTTTTTTTTTTTTTTTCTGGTTTTGTTTTTGATTAAGTATCCCCACCTGGTGGACAATTAAATGAAGAATCTAATGGTCTTTTAGACAATCTTTTAATATATGCTGAGAGCCACTCGGCTTGTGAGAGGCTGTAATAGGACATGGGAGGGAACAGTTTCTAAATTTGGAAAGAAGGATTGTCAACGGGGGATGGAGAGCAAGGGTGGGCAAAGTTTTTCTTAAAGGGCCAGAGGAAGTCTTTTCAACCTTTTGGGACCAAAAGGTCTCTACTCAACTCTCCAAAGCCCCTTGAGTCTTCAATAAGTGGCTGGGCTGGGTGTGGCCCGTCATCTCAAGGACATGGAGGGGGGGGAGGGGGGTCCATGTGTTTAAAATAAGAAGTATCAAGAAAGACTTCCAGGTAGTTGAAGGTTACTTCCTAGGAGTGCCTGGCTGGTGACCTGGTCTTGTCTGGCAAGACAAAACATATCTCAGGATTGCTGGAACCCTGCAATCTGGGAAGCACCTGTCATAGGTCTCACGTGACTAATGCTCGCAAGAAGACCTAGCTGAGGGACTCAAGTGTCTTTTCAAGATGAGGCCGGAAGGGCAGCCATCGAACTGCCAAAGCAGCATCACCAGCTTACTGTCTCAAACCCATATTCCTTTTCTTTCTCTTAAGGAAGAACCAAACAGCCATATTACACTCACCTCATTGACACCTTGCACTGGCCCTAGGAGACAGTTGTCATTATTGTCCCCAGTGGTACACAGGATGGTCCTCCCAGCTTACAAGCAAGGGAGCCGGCATTCAGTACCCATGCTCTGGGCTACCCTGGTGCTGTGTCTTCATGAGTGACATCGCTACAGAGAATACAATATCCAACATGATCCTGAAAGATGTCAAGGCAGCCATGACAGAATAAAAAGCAGGTTTTTTGCTTTCCACATCCCAGTAGAAAATTAAAACAAAAGGAAACATATTGCCTATCGCCAAAGACAAGATGGACACCACATGGAAGCATCAGAAACTGACAGCATGAAACAGTGACAGCAGTGAGACAAATGTATCAGTTATGACAAGAAAGGTAATTAAACCCTCAATTGAAAGACAAAGACTCTCAGCCTGAGTTTCAGGAAATACTCCCCTTATAAGAAGTACAGGAATAAAAGGAGATAAATGACCTATATTGGGTGGTTTTCCTGTTTCAGTGTTTTAAGGAATACCTGTAGTGAAAGTTTCAGACCATATCCAAGTATGATAAAGTCCTAAGTCAAAATGCTCATTTCCTGGTCTCACCCCCCCCCCACAGGAAAATGATTTAAAAATTTGGCATAGGCATAGCCACATATTTTTCTTGGAACACACAAAAATGTATGACTTTTATAATGGGGGGGGGGAAGTCCTGTAGGGCAGAAAGGTCAATGGCTTTATTCCATAGGTATCAAAGTAGTGTTTGAGCACGTTCCAAGGAAGAGTCATCTAGGTGGTGTGGTGCTTCTAATATGATCTCATCTAGTGTGTCATTCTTGGAAGAAAGATCTCATTACACTTCCTACAGGAGAGCTATGGAACTGATGATGTCTTCTGACTTGTCCCAAGTCCCTCGGCTCATGTCGATCTAGTGCCTGACCGTGTGCTATGCCTACGTTGTGTTCATCAGTACTCATGACAACACTGTGAGGTTCCATTGTCCTCACTTCTCAGAGGAGGAGACTGAAACACAGAGACTGCTTAAGTGACTTGCTCCAGTTCCACAGCTGTGCAAATGGGAGAGTTGGGGATCCAATCCAGGTCTTCTGATTCTAGAACCATCGCTTGAACTTACATGTGAGGCCAAAGTTCACTCCACTTTCACGCAACCACAAAGTGCTGGAGGGTGGGTAGAGAAGCAGTAAGAGACCCCACTTCTGCCTACAGGGTTGAGGAACTCCAGGGTCCCTCTGGTCAGAGGAAGAGGTTTCACTGCTCTGGTCACTCACACTAGGTCACTAGCCAACTAGGCAGCAGGATCAGAGTGGGTTCTCCTATGCCCACCCTCGATGGTGAGAAATGATGAGTCCTGGAACCAAGCATCCCAGACTTAAGACCTGCCTCTGCTACATCCCTGATGTGGGCTCTTCAGCCAAGTACCAAAGCCCTTTGTCTCTCTACTATGTTTCCCCAACTCTGAACCCATGCCAACTCCTGTCCCAGTCTATAGCTGCGGCAAAGACCACACACATAAAGCTGTGCCCCACACACTGTGAGAGCTCAGCGAGAAGCCTGGTGCATTAATCTGCCAGAGCTTCCAGATGCCGGGTGGTTTTAAGGGAAGGTCTTTATTGTCAGTTCTAGAAGTCCAAGCTGGCTTCTCCCAAAGCCTTGTAAATGATCCTTACTCTTAGGGTCCTGGTAGCACTTACCTTCTCATTGCTGGCACAAAACACTCAACCAGAAGCTACATATGAAAGGGCAGGGTTTATTTTGGCTTAACAGTCTCAAGGGGAAGTCACATCGTGGTGGAACAAGCAGATAGGTGGGTATCACATTTTATCACGTCAATAGAGAGGAAGCAGCAAGAGTGAGTTAGCTATGAACACCCAGTGGGCTGGACTCATAAATCTCAAGGCCCACCCCTGGTGACACACCTTCTTCAGCAAGGCTCCCCAACCAAAGGCCTCACCAACTGGGGATTAAGTATGAGGCTTAATCACAAACACACGAGGCTAAAGGGGACATTTTCTACTTAAACCACCATAGTCCTACCATGACTTGCTTTCTGAGCATGTACATCCCTGGTGTCTCTTGTTCCTTTGGTCCTGCTGGATTGGGGCTGTACCCTGAGGACTTCATTCCTCATGAAGGCTCTGTCCAAATGCAGCCACACTGACCATTAGAGAATCCCCTTTATGAATTTTGGAGCATGATTTAGTTTACCTGTCAATCAGTGTTTTATTCCTTCAACAAATAGTGTTGATTAAGAAACTTCTGGGTGCTGGAATAAGCTCAGGGTCTCTCTTGACTATGGAGACTAGTCAAGGTAGAGCCCTTCCTTCCTCTTCTCTCTTTTCAGCTTCAACTATAAACCCATGTCTTTGCTTCACTTAAACTCATGCTGTTCCAGACATAGTATTGCATTCATTAAAAAAGAAGTCTGGAGCTGGGGAGATGGCTCAGTGGGTAAAGTGCTTGCCAGGCAAGCATGAGGACCTGAGTTCAGATCCCAGAGACTCACATATAATGCCAGATGGCATGCTCTTGCAATCCCAGGGCTGGGAGGAGGCAACAGGAGAATCCCTGGGCTTGCTAGTCAATTCCTTCAGCCAAATTAGGGAGCTGCAGGTTCAGTGAAAGAGGCTTTCTCAAAAAATAAAAGTGGACCACAATGGCAACCTCATGTGAACACACACACACACACACACACACACACACACACACACACACATCTGATATATTTCAGTATGAATAAAAAGAACATTTTTATATAGTATTTTTTTTAGAAAAGTGACATCTAGTTTGGTTCATACATAATAGTGGGCTGACTGGTCTTGAGTCTTGTTTCAGTTCTGGGTGTCTGCCCCCCACCTCTTGTGATATTTGTTTAAACTGCAGGCATCAGTTCATTCTTCCCAAGGAGGTCTTGCATTCTGATTGCTTCTCTGAGTGGCTGGTTAAAATGATCCCCTCTCTCTTATACTTCCTTTAATTGGCAGTAAGATCTAGAAGCTTAATCAGACTCAGATCCCCTTTGTGTGTTGGGGGGGGGACAGAACATTTAATAGGCAGGGCTTTTTGTTTCCATCAGAGACACATAATGTCCCATTGCCTGTCTTTGGGGGACATTAGGAACCACCTATGATCTCGGCCAAAAGATCACAAAATGGTAACATTGTGTGGTACCTTCTTTTATCAGCTGGAGTACTTAAACTTGTTCTCATCAACTATTTGGTTACTCTAAGGTATAGTTCATAAAGCAAAAGCAGGAGAGATAATCATTTCCTTTTTACTTACCAGTTTTCATATTAATAAATCCCTAACATCTTCCAAAGTTGAATCTTTTTAAATGTCACCAGAGTGCAACGGGTTTAAACATAGCTCATGTATTTAAATCCATCGCAATTAGCATTCTGACTGATGTTCAAATTGTCCCAGTGCCTAGCGGGAGCCTTTGAAGGTGGCCCAGCCTCCTCTTGGGCCTTTTTTAACCCTGACCCAGAATCGTTTCCTTGTCCACAGAGCACTGGTTCCTTTCAGTGGAAATTGATGCTTAGAATCTGGATTCAAGAGGGACTTATTTTATTACTCCTGAGTTGTTCCTTGCTTGTAAACCTTTTCAATGAACACAGCTAAGAGATGCTCTTTAAATGAAATTATGTGACTTCATTTCATTTCACATGTAATAATTTTTTTTCCATTCACCTTAATTTCCTCGATATCCTATTTGCAATGCCTTTTACTAAAACTCCACATTCCCAGCTTCACTATCGTGACTTCCTATCTTGTAGTGCATACCCAGGTGTAGCAGTTACATTCTCATTTCTGGGATAAAACACCAACCAAAAGCAACTTATGGGAGGAAAGAATCTATTTCAGGCTTACAATTTTGAAGGGAGAGTTTCATCATGGTGGAGAAAACATGGCAGAGCAGAGGCTGGGCATCACATCTTGTCACATCAGCTGGGAAGTGGCAGCAAGAATTAGCAAGCTAGGGGCTGGAGAGATGGCTTGTAAGTTAAGTAAGGCATTTGCCTTCAAGCAAAGCAGAAGGACCCAAGTTTGATTCCCCAGTTTCCATGTAAAGCCAGATGCACAAGGTGGTGCGTGTGTGTCTGGAGTACGTTTACAGTGGCTGGAGGCCCTGGTGTGCCCATTCTCTCCCTCTCTCTCTTTCTCTCTCTCTCTCAATAATAATAAATAAATAAATAAAATATTTTTAAAAAAGAATAAGCAAGCTAATGAATGTCCAGTAGGGCTGGACTAATAAACCTCGAGGAGCGCCCCCAGGTGACACACCTCTTCCAGCAAGACTCCACCAGTTGGGGATTGAGTATGAGAATTAATCACAAACACAGGAGGGTGGACAGTTCACATTCAAACCACCACACCAGGAGTCTGAGACTAGAAATACTTACACTACAAACAACAGAGTTACTGAAAATTAACCTATCTGTCATCATCATCGTTTTCAGTTCTTTTGGTCCTTATGTCCTCCTAGGGATGGGCTATCAAATTACCATGTTTTCAAACCTTTTTAGTTTCTTCGTAAATGATTATACTGCCAACCGATATACTATTGTGTTCACTTGGAGTTTTTTGAAATTGCATATCAAATTTAATCATTCTTTTTAATTATGTAAAGTGATGCTATAATTGCAGAGTTAAATGGACCAAAAAAATGCACATTCTGGGAAAGTGAAGAACTGTCTGTATCTTTTCTACCCATGGGTAAACCTTTGCTTTTGATGTACCTGTTCATTGATTATTTATCTTGTTAGTACTAACACTTTCTTATTAATGTAACTTTTTTTTTTTTTTTTTGGTTTTTCGAGGTGGTGTCTTTCTCTAGCCCAGGTTGACCTGTAATTTACTATGTAGTCTCAATCTAACCTCAAACACACAGCAATCCTCCTACCTCTACCTCCTGAGTGCTGAAATTAAAGGTGTACCCCCCCCAAAAAAAAGTATTGATGGTGACTCTGGAGGCCAAAGGTTTAAAAGATTTGATGGCTTTTGACATGTTTTCAGGTTATTGATGGTATCAAAATCAATACTGTGGGCCTGGAGAGACAGCTCAGCGGTTAAGGTGCTTGCCTGTAAAGCAGAGGACCTGAGTTCAATTCCCCAGTACCCAGATAAAGCCAGATGCAGAAGGTGGCACATGTGTCTGGAATTCATTTGCATGGCTGGAGACCCTAGAGTACCCATTCTCTCTCTCTCTCTCTCTCTCTCTCTCTCTCTCTCTCCTTCTCTCTCTCTCTTTCAAGTAAATAAAAAAATAAAAATATTTTTAAAAAAAATAAAATAAAAAAGGCATGTACCACCACACCTTTAATGTAACTTTTAAGATTAGCTTTTTCCTAGGTAAATGGAACCATACTGTGCCCACTTTAATTCACATATCCATGTACTCTGGGGCCATTCCATGGCATTATCTAGCAAGTCCTTTGCTTTTCATCTGTGGCTGCATGAGCGTTGCATCTGGTTGATTACCCTGACTTGTGGGGTCCAGCTCCTATGGGTGAACACGTAGCCCATTCTTGTTCCTTTAACTGCTGTGGTTAGCCTTGTATAAATACACACATGCTTGTTCACGTTTCACAGCCTAGCATTGGGACAGAGTTCTGGAGATAGAATTTCTTTGTCAGAGAGTAAGTGCATGTGGTTCTTTCGCTCTATATTATTATCAAATTCCTCTCCATAGAACGTGTTTGCATTTCCACCAGCAAGATACAGAACTTCTGGTTTTGGATTTTTTGTTTGTTTGTTTGTTGAAGCTTAGCAGGTCATTAAACTTGGAGTTTTGCTAAGCTGATGGGTGAGAATTAATGTTTCATCATAGTGGTTTTTGGCTTGTGTGTATGAGAGTATTGTAATGTGGTGTGTATGATGTGTACGTGTGTATGTGCCCTTGAGGTACCCCATGTGCTCACCTGTGGCAGGAGGCACTAACTAACTAACCTGCAGACTGTCAGGTGTCCTGTACCATCACACTTCTGTGTGGTCTCCTTGGGCCAGTCTCTGACTGACACCAGAGCTTGATACATTTTGTGAGCCAAAGTGGTTCCCTGGTCTTTGCTCCCCTTTATGGGACACACCCAGCTATCTGCATGGATTCTGGAGATTGAAACTCGGGTGGTTTCAGGCCCTCCTCAAGCCCTCATGCTTGCCCAGAAAGTGCGCTTAAACGCTGAGCCATGTCTCCAGCCCCTCCTTGTAGATGTAAGATGGATTTTTTAATCATGACAAGTGAAGTTGAACATTTCCGCAAAGGTCAGAGAGACATTGCATTCAGGACTCCTCCTTTCCAGATGAGTCAACTACCACTTGGGAATATAAAGATGAACAGTAGAATGAAAGACTGAATGAATAGTGAGGTGAGTTGACTGTCACCTGAGCCCAAGAAGAGGTTATCTAAAATGATACAGTAACGAAACAGAAAGACAGTGGTGAGCTCCAACAGAAGGAATCACGTTCCCCTCTGGATCTGCTGGCTAGGACTCTGCTGATGTGTAGTCGGGAAGCCGAGAACACTAGCAGGCAAAAGTGAGTGATCTGTGGCTTCCTGGAAATTGAATGAGGAGACTATAGTCCAGCAACCAGAAAGACTGGGCAGAACTGGAGCCAAGACTTGGTACCTGCATGAGACCCCTGGGGCACAGCAGCAGGCACACCCTGCCCCACCTCTGATGTCTAACATGTGCACTGAAGGAGAAGACGGATCAGGGAGGCGATGGATGGAGTTACAGAAGTGGCAGTATGCATGCGTGATTTATTTCTCCATGTTTGATATAGACACTTTGTAATGACTGTTTCTCTAAGCCTCCTTTCACAGAAAACAGGGCAATAATCTCCTTCTATAAAATGAGGATAATAACATATGTGCCTTTTAAGATAATCCACATTAAGTCTTGACACCTAGCAAGTTGTCGATACAACCTGAGCTCATATCCGTCTGCCTTGACTGTAGCATGCCGTGTGCTGCGGGGATTTGGAGATGGAGGTCTTCAGGTTCAATCTCAGCTTTCACTTCATTAGCTCCGTGTCCTTGATCAAAGGTCTTAACCTAGCTGGCCTTAGTTTTCTTTTTGTAAAATGGGAATAATAGCTTCATTCACATTCATTTGGAAATGATAATTTGTGTGAAGCAATGACCTCAGGAAAGTATCAGCATGCGTTGGCTCCTCCTCCTCCTCCTCCTCCTCCTCCTCCCCCTGTCTTCTCTGTTAATTGAATGTCTTAATATACTTTTCTGTAAAGCGACCTGACTGGGGAGATAGCTTGGTCAGCAAAGTGTCTTCATGAAGACTTGAGTTCACTTCTTAGTAACTACATAAAAATGTCTCATATGGCAGTATGCACTTGTAATCCCATACTGGAGAGGCAGAAACAGGTGGATTCTTGGGGCTCAGTGGCCAGTCAGCCTAATTGGTGAGTTTGGGGCTAGTGATGGACCCTGTCTCAAGAAAAGGTCAAGATGTTCCTAGGAGACAACATCCAAGGTTGTCCTCTGGCTTCCACACAGGAGCACATATACACATACATGAGCACGAATGCATTAGAAAAAAATGCCTAACAGCTATTTTAGATGATTCCAGAGGGCTTCGGACTTGAGAGAAGAATGGGATCCATCTGGCTAGTTTTTACAAAACTGGTTATCTAGAAGGCTTTGCAAAGAGAGAAGTGCTTGGGGCTCATTGAACCCCTGCTCAGTCCTGTTCCAGGTTTTGGTATCTGAAAGAAAGCAGAAGTTTCTCTAAGACCAGGAGGCTGCTTAGCTTGTGACGCCTGCTCCTGTGCTAACTTGCCCAAGTCTGCATCGGGCAAATTACTTACTCCGACCAACTTTAGCTTTCTCTCGTGTGGACAGGGTCAGCCTCACAGGGTGTTTATTCTGTGAAGAAGGAACATGATGATATCAGTGTATGAATGAGTGCCAGTGGTAGTGGTCAAAGGACCTGGGTGGGCAGTAGGTATCATCACCCCTCTCCTCACCTGGGGCAAATGTTGAGTTGGCTGGGTTAGGCTATTAAGAACAACTCCCAAATCACAACAGGATCACAGACTTTTCAAGTTACATGTTTAACATGGATTATATGGGGATCCACTCCTCAGAGTCATTTAAAGGCTCAGGTGACACTGGTCTCCACAGTCACTGAGACAAGAAGAAACCTGACAGGTCACACTCTGGCTCTTAACCTCTCTGTGTGGACATGACAAGCATGTCCTGCTCTCATTTTATTAGCCAAAGCAGCCATGTTGCTTTGACAAGCTTCAAGAGGGGTGACCAGTGAAACCACCATGTGTCCTGAAGGACTACCTGAAGAGCTCTGATGACAATCCCGCAGGCCAGGCAGCGCGTGGTGGCAGGAAGAGGCAGGAGTAGGGAGGACAGATGGTGCTGGTTGAAAGTGTCAAAACTCAACAATGCAGAAGTGGGTAGAGGGAGGAGATGACGGGCTTCATGAGACCAGAGACAGCCAAGAGGTGTGCCAAGACCCACCGGTGTGTTGCAGAGTCACCTGCCATAGACTGTGTTCATATATTCATCATCCAATAATCATGGAGGTACAGCTGTATACCAGGTACTATGCTAAATGCTGGGGTTTCCTCAGTCAGAGAAGACAAATAACACTGTTCACCATGGGCCAGGGTGTGTTACTGCCCTGAGCTGACCCCAGTTCTGGCCACTTACTTCCCAGGGTGGGTAGAAAGAAGGGAGCTGGGAAAGGCCTCTGCCTAGGGTCTGAAAATTGAATGAGGAACAAAGAAAATGCCAGCCTGACCCAAATCCTAGCTATGCTTTGAGCCTGCTAGAATGACAAAAGGGCTTTGTTTGAAGGATTCTTTTCCTTTCTCCCCTCTGGCCTTCAATAAACCTCCAAATGATGTGACTGGCCACATCCATAAGGGTCCCAACAGACAAAATTCACAGTTATAGTTTATGTAATTTTCCATAAAAACAAAAATAATCCTGTTGTCTGGCACATTTTACAGAGAAGATTTTTGTTTATTTGCTCATTCATTTGTCCCTCAAGAAATCTGTTTCTCTCCCTTTGTTCCTCAGCTCCTTGCGGCGGTCACCTGACTTCGCCCAGTGGTACCATCCTCTCTCCTGGCTGGCCTGGTTTCTACAAGGACGCCCTGAGCTGTGCCTGGGTGATCGAAGCACAGCCCGGCTACCCCATCAAAATCACCTTTGACAGGTGCATTGAGAGAAGGCCCATAATCCTGTGTCTGTTTCAGGAAAGGAGATCTCAGTGAGGGTGGGGTGGTGTTAGGGCCTGGGACATTGTCCATGCTAACACATCAGCAAAGTGGGAGAATGCAGGAGTGACTGACTGCCTGAGTGGGGACAGTGACTGGAATGGGGCTTTGCCCTTGGGCTTAGTTGGTGCTGTTGGGGGACAGTGACTGGAATGGGGAGGAAAGGCTAGGCTTTCACTTGGAATCCCAGAGCTCTTTCCTCCCCTTTCCCTCTAAGGAGGGAGGTGGCAGGTAGACACCACTAGATGCTGAAGCAAGGCAGTTTCCAACATGGGAAGGTGGTTTCTGTCCCAAATCCTGATCATGCTTCCTGCTGCTACCCCCACCCTGCTTAAAAGTCCTCTGGTGGAAAAGGAGCTTCCTCCAAATAGTGTGCTCTTGGTCCTGAAATAGCCTTCTGCAAACTCTCCTGGGGAGGACCACACAGCATACATGTTCCTGGGTTACTTGCCTGCATGTGGGTCTGTGGGTCATATTCCTTATTGCTGTGGTTTTATTAGCATCGCTTTGCAAATATAAAAGTCATTCTCAGCTCTCCAGACCAAAGACCACATTCATCCCTGGCATTTTCGTGTATGGATCCCTGGCTTAGAACATTTTGACTCCCATGAAGTGAGTCAATGTCTCTAGGTGTTAAGATGGGTTATGGCCCGGACCATAGAGAGGATTGGGAGAGCTGTGTCCTAGAGTGACAGAAGGAAGAGGATTAAATACAATAGGGATTGGAGAGCTGTGTCCTAGAGTGAACAGAGGAAGAGGATTAAATACAGTAGAGAAGGGTCTTCCAGGTCACTAATAAATATATGCAAATTAGATTAAAACATCCCCACTAGCCAAAATCCAGTTGTCTGGAGCACTGGGTTGGACAGAACAAAACTTGGTTTTCTCAAAAAGTCTTTCTTTGCATCCTTTCGTAGGTTTAAAACCGAAGTCAACTATGACACCCTGGAAGTGAGAGATGGGCGGACATACTCAGCACCCTTGATTGGAGTTTACCACGGGACCCAGGTCCCCCAGTTCCTCATCAGCACCAGCAACTACCTCTACCTCCTCTTCTCTACTGACAAGAGTCACTCGGACATCGGCTTCCAGCTCCGCTACGAGAGTGAGTCTCAGAGGGTGGCGCAGGGAAGTGGGTGACAAGGTTGGCCTGGGTTGGTGAGCCCCATCTCAAGGCATCTCGGGGCATTCTCTGCTAAACTGCATGTGTCAGAAGGTAATCCCTGCGTCATCACCTTGATGTAGAGGACCAATGTCACATCAGTGCTTTGCAGACCAAACTGGAGAGAGTCATGGATTGAGAACCCCATGAGGGCAGGGACATTTTCTCAGTGATGGTTGTGTCACTGAGCCTTATCACACCACCTGAGCCCCAGTGCACACTGAGTGAGTGCGTGCTAGATGAATGAATGAATGTCCACCTGCTTGAGAGCCAGGTCTTGATCCACCCTCCGCAAGTACCAAGGGCCACATTTCTTAAGTCAGCCTCTGTGAATGAGGGCTCCCCCAGATCTCTTGTCCCTCCATGGTGGCAGCACACACTGTCTGTTCCAGCTGTAGCCTCTCTTTTCCAGCTATAACACTACAGTCAGACCACTGTCTGGATCCCGGGATCCCTGTCAACGGGCAGCGTCATGGGAATGACTTCTATGTGGGTGCGCTGGTGACATTCAGCTGTGACTCGGGGTACACATTAAGTGATGGGGAGCCCCTGGAGTGTGAACCAAATTTCCAGTGGAGCCGGGCCCTGCCCAGCTGTGAAGGTGAGGCACGCCCTCAGGGGGCATGAGAGGGAAGATTCATTTTCCCACCGTGATAAACTCTGAACCAGAAGATGGGCTGAGTTCCTAACCCCATCAGGGAGGGCGGGGGTTTTGAGAAGAGTTGGGGTAGGGAGTCCCAGAAGGATGGTGAGGGGAGCTTCCTGAGCCCTTTTCTCTCCTGCAGCTCTCTGTGGTGGCTTCATTCAAGGCTCCAGTGGCACCATCTTGTCACCAGGGTTCCCTGACTTCTACCCCAACAACTTGAACTGCACCTGGATTATCGAAACATCTCATGGCAAGGGTGAGTGTTTAGACACATGGTGGGTGTTGACTCAAGGTCAGGACCCATGTTTGCAGGTCAGGGAGACCTCAATGAAGGTTTTCCTACATAATGACATTTATGCCTAGTTTTAATTTTTTTTCCAAACAGCAACAAAAAATCTTCCAGGACCTACTCATCTGTCTGAAAGCAACATTGTTGAAACTCTAACCTCTCCATGCTGAAAGGGCTCTTACTGTTTATCAGCCACTAAGTCTCTCAGAGCAGGATTCCTCTCTAAATCACCTCCCATGTGGTGATATACCCTGTTTACCGGATGGCCAGCCCATTCCACCATGGACTCCTATTATCTTTCTGTTTTGTTGTTGTTGTTTTCAACAGTGCTGGGAAGTGCACCTTGGGCCTTGTGTATGTTAGGCAAGTATACTGAGCTACATCCCTGATTATGCTGTGAGAGCACCTGACCCAAGAGACAGGCACTGAGGCGAAATCCTTAGACTTAATGCTTTATTAGGAAAGTTGGAAACTCCGCCAAGGTGGCATAGTGGGGGTCCAAAGCCCAGAGGAGCAGGCTCCAGTAATCTGAAGAACAAAGGGAGGTGTCCCCTTTTATGAGCTTCGGGAGGTGGGGGGGATGGGGGGAAGTACTGTGTATGGACACAGACTATGTGAGAGAAGCAGGGTGGGCAATAAAGAAGATCTCTAGTCCTTTAAGGTCTCAAAGGAGGAGAGGCTGTTCTGCCAGCCCTCTGATCCTGGATAGAACCCAAGTGCACCATCTAGGTGGCTTTGGGTTTCCCTGGCAACAGAGGGCTGTTCTTGCTTTCCTAGGCAGCAGGTGGGGGCTGGTCTTGCCTGCCTGGCTTTCAGGTATATCAGGCATCTGGGCCTCTTAAAGTGACCACACGTGTTCTAACAATCCTCAGCCCTCTTTGTAAACTATATATATATATATATATATATATATATATATATATATATATATATATATATGTTAGAGAAAGTGAGAGGGGGAATATGGGCATATCAGAGCCTCTTGTCACTATAAATGAACTCCAGACACAAGTGCCACTTTGTGTATCTGGCTTTATGTGGATATTGGGGAATTGAACCCAGGCTATAGGCTTTGTAAGTAAGCGCCTTTAACATCTGACCCATCTCCTCAGCCCTCAAGCCTTCTCTTTACTTTTTATTTTGATACAAGAACTTGCTATATTGACCAAGCTGGCCTTTCATTCACTCTGTATTCCTGGCAAGCCTTAAACTTGCAATCCTCCTGCCTCAGCCTCTGGAGTAGCTGGGAATACAGGCCTGTGTTTCCAGGACTGGGTCTACCACCATGTTTGGTAGATCTGTTCCCTCCTCATAATCCATGAGGAGTCTCAGAAGCTCTTCTCCTTGGACTGTGTCCTAAAGGAACATAAGGCGCCAACAATCCCTCTTCCTGATGTCCAGCCTTCAGATTCTAAGCACGGCCATCTCCCCTTACACAGCTCCCCTCTGCCCAGGGCGATGTGTATCCGCCTTCCTCACCAGCCTGCAAGACTGTCTCTGTTTCCCTAACAGAAGTGATCTTTGAGAGGTCAAGTTCAAAATCAGGGTGCTGGTTCCAAACTAATCGATATGCTCTTTCTTCCAACAAACATTCATTATTAAATGCCACTCATGTGGCCGACACTGGAGCTGGACATCAGTAGAAACCAGACGGTTGCGCCCTCTACCTTAGAAGCTTCTTGTAGAGTTCATGTACTGGTGGCTCCTCCCCTCTTCAGTTTAGCAAGAGCCCTGGGCCTAACGCCCCACCCTAGAAGTTTGGATTTTCTCTGTTGAGGATGGAAACCAGGCATCCCTATTTGAAAGCACATCACTGATAATTGTGATGCACGCCTTTAATTAAAAGCGTCTGATCTAGAAACATTAATATGCAGAGGAGCTCAGGGGGGAAAGTGGAGTAGAACAACCCTCTCAGATCCTCACATGTTATGTGCTAAGTTGTCCTGGCAGTGTGGAGTCAGTACAGGAGCGAAGTGCAAGTCAGCGGAGACGGTACAGGTCCAGAAATAGGTATTTCTATGGGCCTGTGTGGGAGAGACAGCCTGTGACAAATAACTAAAGTGTCATTTCACACCCATTGAGAACACGGACTATTTAATAGTGTTAAAAGTAAAAAACAGTGGGTTTAACCTTTTACAAATAAAAATTAAAAACCCAATCCATACCTCATCCATTTCACCACATCATTCCCAGCAGTAAAGAGTCATGGATAGTCTAGACTCGGACAGGGAGGGACAGACCTCCACAAGCAACACCAAAGGCAGAATCCATAGAGGCAAAGGACGATCCATCCAGTTAAAATAAAAACGTAATAGGATTCATGTTAGAAGAAACATCTATACAAATGCAAAGTCGAATAGCAAATAGACAAAAATATCTGTGCCATGTATAATTGACTAAGACTTACCAGCCTGATGCAGGAAAAGCTCTTAAAAGTCTGTACGAGAAATCGTCGTGGCCCGTCGGCCTGAAAAATGAGCAGAACTATAAACTAATGCTTCCTAATTGAAATACAAATTGAAAAACATCAACCCCGCCAATAATTAAGGAAAGTCAATCTCAGCCTGCAGAGAAATATTCTAGTCCTTTCTCCACCATCTAAGAACATGGCGATGCTGAGAGAGGGTGAACACGTGGTTATGCCTCACTGCTGACCAGTGTGGACAGGTTAGGGCTTTTTCCAAAGATTGGTGTGTGTTGTAATTCCCTCCTTGTTGCTGAAATAAAAATAAAAACCACTGTAAGCAGCTGATGGGAGGAAAGTTTTATTGTGGCTTACAATCTCGAGGGGAAGCTTCATGATGGCAGGGCAAAGCATGGCACGGGCAGAGGCTGGACATCACCTCTGCCACAGCAGGTGGAGAACAGCAGCAAGAGTGTGAGCTAAACTCTGGCAAGGGGGAGCTAGCTGTAACACCCCTAAAACCTGCCTCCAGAAACACCTTCCTCCTCTAGCAAGACTTCACTTTCCAAATCGCCACCAGCTGGGTACCGAGCATTCTGAACACACAAGTTTATGGGAGACATCTGAATCAAAGCACCACGGTTTGGATGGAACTCAGTAGCCCTCTAAGTCCATCGCCTATGAACCCAGCAATTCCATTTGCTGGAATTTACCTAAAAACAAGAAGTAACACTGTACATAAGAGGGTAAATGTTAGGATGGCCCCTGAAACACTTTATCATGTTGAAGAATTTGGACCTGTTAAAATGTCCATCAGTGAGGAGCTATGAGACAAAAGTAGGGTACAGTCACAGAATGGAATACTAGGCAGCTGCACAAAGCAACAATATGGGAAAGAGTGTTTACAGACCCATAGAAGTGGTCGCAATAAGTCTGTAAAGAATGGAGTTTGCCTACAGAGTACGTTCAGTTTTGTAAGGCTGCTGGCTAGGAAGTGGTCTGAAAATATCAATCCCAATACGTTAATACAAAGTGTTTCTTATTCTCTGAGCTTCTTTTCTTCCTGATTTTGAACAATAAGTGTATAGTTAATGTAAATACATTATTTGTATAAAACAAGGTAAGTCATTTCTATACCCACCACGTGTACTTACGTAAGTGTTTGAACTTGGAGTTTTCCAGGCCTGCCCTGATCAGGACCCTATGGCCCAGAGGCAGCCCTTGGGATGCCTATAAGACAGGCTCTGCACTGGTGTTATCTGTGTGTCTGGACATCTGTGATCACAGAGGTGTACTTCTCTGTGTGTTTCTGTGTATCTCTGCCTGTATGCCAAGCGCAGCTCATCAACTACTTGACAAATGTTTGCTGGATAGCTGCACTTGGAAATTTATGACTTAATGGCAGAAACGGACAGTGTGGACCTGGGTCTCAGTGACACAGGGTCAGAGTATAACAGAACAGACTGGACAGAAACATCCGAACATCTGGCATCCAGCTCTGGGGGTTAGACAGAGATCCTACAGTTGAAGCATAGCTTATCTTCACGGATGCCCAGGGACTGGCCAGAATGAAAGGTGTGCAGGCAGAGAACCAATAAGAGGTCCTGGATGGGGGCTGAGAGATGGCTCAAGGGTTAATACAAGATGTTCTGGGTGAATGTCCAGACCACGTCTTCCCTTAGAACCAGCCAAGACTTCACTTTACCCTCAACATGGGACCCCTTAACCACCTGCTGAGCCCTCCATCCTAGTTATAGCTACCCAGATTTCTGTTCTGTCCTTGGAACTTGCCATCCTTCTTTCTTCCCTGCCCATTTGGGCAATTCCTTCTCTCAGAAACACTCCCTCTCCCCACACCAGGGAGGTTGAGATCATTCCCATTCCCTGGCTCTCCACCCTTTCCTCCTTCCAAACTGACTTCTTCCAGTGTTGCAGTCAGCTTTTCATTGCTGGAGGAACACCTGACCAGAGCAGATTATGGGAGGAAAGAGCTTATTTCAGGCTTACAGAATCCAGGGGGAACGTCATCAATGGTGGAAGAAGCTAACTCACTTCAAGATCCAAGCAGAGGGAACAACAGCAGCAAGCAAACGCCAACACCAGCAAGCACGAACCAGCAGAACTCCAAATGCTCTCCAAACAGCTGAGAGCTGGACTCCAGGATCGGCCCCAGTAGGGTTCCACCCCATGGAGACTCAGATTCAAGTCTGAGTCTATGAAGCCACACGTGTTATTGTTGTTTTTTCGAGGTAGGGTCTCACTCTATTCCAGGTGGGCCCAGGATTCACTGTGTAGTCTCAGGGTGGCCTCAAACTCATAACAATCCTCCTACCTCGGCCTTCCAAGTGCTGGGATTGAACCACTACACCTAGACCTTGCCTGACACCTTTCCTCAGCCCCACATCTAGTTGGGGGCTCCCCTCCTATCATCATGTACTTCCCTACCCCAGACTTCACTCTTTACCATCTGACTCCAGGACAGACTCAGAGCTCTTTGAGAGGTGGGACTCGGGCTTCCTGCAATTTCCCAGCTCCTGACTCTGCCTGGAATGCAAGGAACTCCAGATCTACTTGGCATGAATGGGATGGAGCAGAGCCTGGACCCTTCTCCTCAGGCTGCACTCCTCAGACAGCGTTGGGTTAGTGGAGCATCAGACTGCTTACTTGGATAGCTCCCCAACTAGCAGAAGCCCAGCTGGGGAAATGTGAACTTTTTGACATCCAGAATTGTCCAGTTTGCCACATGCCAGGGAATGCACTTCAGGAGTCCAGAGAATGTTCCAGGACAGAGACCCCCAGGACTGATCTCTTGCAACCCATAAGGCCATCTGGAGATCAGATAAATGAAGAGAACACCTGTTGTGTACCAGCACTGTGCTTGGCACTCTGCATCTGCGTCTACCAATTGTTCCTCACCCCAAGGACTAAATGCTCCTGTGAGGGGACAACTGTCATCTACCTACTACAGCTAAGGAAAGGTGCATACAGAGGGGCCACAAGCTTTGTCCACTACCCTTCCACTGGTGGATGGGCACATGATAGATGCCTTTCCTTCCCCGGTACAGCATTGATGTCACTCCAGCATGGCTCATTCCAGGGTGTGCATCTGTCACATCAGATCTGGATTCCAAAGCCAACACAGGGACTCTCCATTTCTGTGACAATGTCTTCATTTTCTCACAATAGCCAAAAAAGCCCCAAGCAATCAGCACAGCTGGGAACCCCAAGGGTTTCATCTTGGTTGTTTGCTCATCCTTAGAATCCCAGCCAAATGTTTACTCCTTGGGCGGGGCTGTCTTTGCATGTTCCAAGAACGGAGTGCAAGGCTGGGGCTTAATTCACTTATTGCCACCTGTTACTGTGTCTGACTTGCTCACCAGTGCCCCTGGTGTCCCAGCAAAGGGGGAAGGATGCGCCTAGGGTCCCAGCAAAGGGGGAAGGATGCACCTAGGGTCCCAGCAAAGGGGGAAGGATGCGCCTAGGGTCCCAGCAAAGGGGGAAGGATGCGCCTAGGGTCCCAGCAAAGGGGGAAGGATGTGTCTAGGGTCTCAGCAAAGGGAGAAGGATACGCCTAGGGTCCCCACAAAGGGGGAAGGATGCGCCTAGGGTCCCAGCAAAGGGGGAAGGATGCGCCTAGGGTCCCCGCAAAGGGGGAAGGATGAGCCTAGGGTCCCAGCCAGGGGAGCAGCATGCGTGAGTCCCATGCTGTGCACACTGAGTGTCAGGAAAATAACATTCACACAGGCACACCCATATGTGCAGGCTTACATGCCTGTGTCTCCTCCACATATGTTCACATCTCAGAAAAAAAAATACTCCCCTTGAAGCCTTTCCATGTCCCCTGTGATGGCTCCCTGGCAGTTGCTCATTCTTTCTCCTGACAGGATTCTCTCTGTTGCTACATCTGTCTCTTCCAGTAATCAGGGAGCACTAAGCACTAAGCCCAACACTTACTCAGGACTGATGACCTGTGTCCTTGAGCACACTGATACTTAGACACATCTCAGTTACCTAGACCCGGGGTTCTTACAAACCACCTCCCCACTTCCGTCATCTCTGCTGGGTTCTGGTTGTTTCCTCAACCCACAGCCATAGAAGCCCAAGTACTCTGGGATCCTCCGCTGCTATCTAGAGGGAAAAAAAGAACATGCAAACTGTTTTTACATGTGCACATGTGTAGTATGAAGTGTGCATGCCCTGAAGCCAGAGAAGAGCATCATGTCTCCCCACGTCCACCTGTGCCCCCGAGATGAGACTCTTGTGGATTACGGAGTTTGTTGTTTTCATGAGCCCCAGCAATTCTCCAGGCTGTGCTCCCCTCAGGATTGGGGTTAGCCATGGGCATGGGTTCTGGGGAATGGAACTCAGGCAGTCTTGAACCCCCTGTGGCCCTCATGTTCACTGAGCCATCTCTCCAGCTCCATACAAACTCTTAAAAATATTTATTTATTTATTTATTTATTTGAGAGAGAGACGGAGGCAGACAGAGTGAATATGCATATTCCAGGGTCTCTTGTCACTGTAAACAAACTCCAGACACATGAGCTACAGCTGGCATCTGGCTTTACGTGGAGACTGGAGAATAGAACCTAGATCGTGGGGCTTTGCAAGCAAGTGCCTTTAACTACTGAGACATCTCTCCAGCCCCTCCGCTAGAGAAACTTTTTAAATGCTTTACTGAGGGGCTTGGATCCAACTGTCATGAATGGAAGTGCATCCGTGACCATGCAGAACAGTGCGTATCTAACTTATAGGTGCTTATGTATCACTGGGACCTTCCTCACATGCAGACTGTGGCTCAGGGAGGCCGAGACCGCATTTCTCACAAGCCCCCAGCTGATGCCTCCACCTCAGGCCCATGGGCCACACTTTGAGTGGCAAATGGGCACTGGCTCACTCACAGATCCCCATGAGAACACCGAACTGTGTAGGGGCATGCATCAACACAAACGGCCACACAAACACACGTCAAGTCTGGACAAATGCAAGAGCTGCTCTGAGTGTTAAGATCACGCCTCTCCACAAGTTTCCTCACCAACCACCCAACCTACCCTGCCTCCACCCACCACCCTGCCACCCATTCTCTTTCTGTATCCTGAGAGGCTGCATCCCTGAGTGGGGGCCAACACTGTCTCTGCTGGGCCTGGGCTCAGTTCAGATCCTAGCTATACCCCCTGCTCCAGAGAACTTGGACAAATCACACCTCTTTTCCCGGGGTGTAAAATGGAGGTGGCACTAATTGCACCCACTTGTTAGTGTAACTGGAAGGATTAGAGTTCCACATCTTCCCTTCTTCGTGTGAAGGGCTGGCTGCAGAGCGAGTAAACAGTCCCACACACTTACTGCTTGGTTAAGGAATATCAACACTTTCATTATGTTTTTTTTTCTTGTTGTTGTTTATTTGTTTGTTTTTCGAGGTAGGGTCTCACTCTAGTCCAGGCTGACCTGGAATTCACTCTGTAGTCTCAGGGTGGCCTTGCACTCATGGTGATCCTCCTACCTCTGCTGGGATTAAAGGCGTAAGCCACCATGCCCGGCTCTTTTTTAATTATGTTTTAAAACCCTTCTCACTCTCTCCACCCTGGAGCACTTAGAGGTGTCTATGTTGCATATCCTTGTGCAAATGAACCCAGGGACAGTCCTGTCTCAGGCTAAATGCAGGACCTACTCTCCCCCTTAGCCACCTCTTTGGTTCTCCTTGATGTCACCTGCTCCCTTCGTTTTCTGTCTCCTTTAGGCCGCCGTCCCCCCTCTTCTATGCCCTCTAGTCCAGGCTCATGGCTTCAGATACCACCTGTTGCTAGTGAGTCTCAGGCCCACCTCTGAAGTGCTATCTGAACCACGAACCTGCAAGTCTCTTCTTCCAGCTGCCCAGTAGCGTTCACTGCTTCGACACTGGACAGGCCAGAGTTCAAGGCTGACTCCAGTGTGATTCTAGCGCCTGTTCTGTCATCCATCTTCAGGTTGAGATGCTCACAGCCATTCTTTGCCCACTCATCTGCCTGGTGTCTCATGTCACCTGCTCTTGCCCCATCCTGTCAGGCCCCGCCCTCACGGGGATAGCACATGGTAGCTGTCCTTTTTCGCCTCCTGTCCTCCAGTTCTGTCCTCCTGACCATCCTCTTGCAAGGCTGAACTCTGATCCACTCTGCGTAGGATGGCTTCTTGTTGCCTCCAGAAAGTGTCAGGTCTACTCCCTGCCTTAGGTGCTTTCTGGGGGTCCCTAGCCATACCCTGCTGCTCATAGAGCCTTGGATACCACACCTCCTCTGTTCTGGACCCTGGCTAGACAGTCTTTCTTGTCTTACCAGGTCAATTCATATGTACCCGTTTAAGATTCCTGTCAAGGGCTGGAGAGATGGCTCAGTCAGCAAAGTGCTTGCAAGGCAAGCATGAATTCAATCCCCAGGACCCACATAAATACCAAGTGTGGTTGCACACACCTGTGACCCCAGTACTGGAGAGGCGGACAGAGGTGGATTCCTGGAGCTCACTGGGCACTGTAGCCAAACTGGTGAGCTCTAGTTTCAGTGAGGGACCCCATCTCAACAAGAGGTGGATGGCACACCAGAGGAAACCATGCCAGAGGTTGTCCTCTGGCCTCCACGGACATACACACCCACCTGCACATCCATGTGCACCCGCACACATGATGCACACCACATGCACAGACACATGAAAACAAACAGTTACTAACCAGGTGTGCACTTAAGGTATGTGGCTGCCCTTCAGGGCACTCTCTCTGCTGTAAACTGCTGCCTCACTGAGGCTGGCACACTGCTCTGTGTTCCTGCTAGCATCTGTCTCTCTGCATTGTAGCCATTTGTTTAACATCTTGGACTTCCCCTCCATCTCACCCTGGACTGTATCCTACAGAAGGTATTCAGAAAATACACAATCATGGGGCATGGGTTCATGAATAGGCAGGAAACACTGTTGCTTCAGATGCAGAATAAGGAGGCTCCCATCACTCTGACTGGGGTCTTGGGTAATGGCGAGTTTGAGTTTAGACTCACCTGGGTGTTCTATCAATGCGCACACACAGGCTATTGGTCCATTGGAAAAGTTTATGTCATGCCCACCTAACTGGGTAGTGCCAGCCGTCTTCTCGTCCCTGGCCTAACCCTCTGCTCTCTTGGCAGGTGTGTTCTTTACTTTCCACACCTTCCACCTGGAGAGTGGCCATGACTACCTTCTCATCACCGAGAATGGCAGCTTCACTCAACCCCTGAGGCAGCTGACAGGCTCTCGGCTCCCAGCTCCCATCAGTGCCGGGCTCTATGGCAACTTCACTGCACAGGTCCGCTTCGTTTCTGATTTCTCCATGTCATATGAGGGATTCAACATCACCTTCTCAGGTAACAAGAATGATGGTCCCTGGGAAGAAGGGACTGTGATGCTATTCTGTCTCTCTCTCTCTCCCTCCCTCCCTTCCTCTCCCTCCCTCTCTCTCTCTCTCTCTCTCTCTCTCTCTCTCTCTCTCTCTCTCTCTCTCTCTCTCTCTCTCTCTCTGACACCCACCTCTTGATAATCATGCCCTCCAGTCTCTGGGAGGGTGACCTCAATGTTGCAGCCAGAAATATTTGGCTTAAACACAAGAAAGAACTTCCGTAGAATGGTCTTGGGAAAGAGTTAGCGGGTTCACTCTGAGCTCAACCCCATCCCCTCCCAGCTAACTGTACTGGAGGACTTCCCAAAAGTCCCTTCCTGCCACAGTTACTCCAAATTCTTTTCCTGGTCTATTTCTACTTCACATCCTCAACATTTTACAAAAGGAAAGAGGTTTCTTTTTAAAATATTTTCAACTAATTAATCAACTTGCAAGCAGAGAAGAGAGCAAGAGAGAGAAAGAGAATGGGCACACCAGGGCCTCTAGCCGCTGCAAACAAACTTTCGACTAATGAGCCACTTTGTGCATCTGGCTTTATGTGGGTACTAGGGAATCGAACTCTGGTCGTTAGGTTTTATAGTCAAGCACCTTAACCTCTGAGCCATCTCTCCAGCCCAAGAAAGGGTTTAAAATTAACATAAGAGTTTTAGTCTCATTTGGGATTTTCATCAATGCTAATTTAGTAGGAATAGATATTTATCTCTGTATTGAGGAATCCTGAAAAGAAAGCTCTTTGGGTGGCATTTTGGGAGAAAAGAGCTTTACTTCTCCAGTACCTTCACCTCCATTACTGTTGTCCCAAGGTACTCCAGGGCCTCTGGCATCAACAGGACATCAAGGCCACCTAGGGGACAGGGATGCTGAAGGACTCCTCCTGGGATGGGCAGGAGGAATCCAGTCTCCAAGAACTGAAATGTGGCCCAGCTTAGCCTCATGCTGCCCTCAACAAGAAGCCCTCTGCCACCTGCCTGGACAGGCCTGGCTAATGGGACATATCCAAACAGCATGCCTCAGCCCTCTGAGAGATGCCCTCCTCCCTGCCACACAGCCCTGAGGACTAAGAGATAGTTACTTCAAGGCTGTCACTAAAGGCATCAGACAGGTCCCTGGTCCATCAGTACCACCCACTGAGCTTGCCGTTTGCCTCAAAGCCAGCCTTGCCTAGAGGAAGCTTCCAGTAAAACATTTGGAGTCGGTGCCCCAGTGTGAGTTGCCAGAGGCTGGGTCATAGTCTCTGACCCTCTGGAAACGGCTGGCTGCACTGAGCCAGCCCATGCCTGGAGAGAAAGACGGAGATTCTGCCAGCTTCCAGGCTCAGAGTTCCAATGGGAATGAAGCGACAGAGGAGGAAAGAGAGGACCCTACGAAGTCCTCCTGGGAAGCACTCCTCAGTAATGAGCACTCTGGGCCTCCCTGCTTTCCTCTTGGCCTCAGCCAAGGGCTGTCCATTCTTTTCTTAGCCTCTGTTGAAGGCCCCCCCAGACATACATGGTCGTTGTCTTTCTCCTGGTCATCTCTGAGCCCCACTCTTCCACTGCCTTCCTTTGCAGAGTACGACTTGGAGCCCTGTGAGGAGCCCGAGGTCCCAGCCTACAGCATCCGGAAGGGCTTGCAGTTTGGCGTGGGTGACACCTTGACCTTCTCCTGCTTCCCCGGGTACCGACTGGAGGGTACCGCCCGCATCACGTGCCTGGGGGGCAGACGGCGCCTGTGGAGCTCGCCTCTGCCAAGGTGTGTTGGTAGGTGGTCACGTGCTTTCATTCTGCTTCACTTAATGGGTGGGTCAAATCTAGTCAGGTGGCAAAAGGTGGTGGGATGCCCCCAGCCAGGGAGCACATAGGCTTGGGGTTGAGGATAGAAATAGCCCACACTTACCTGCATGGGGACCTTGGCTAGTGACCTAATTTCCTCCTCTGTGAGATGAGGAGGAGGCTATTCTGTGGCCTGACCTGGACTCTTCCCAGAAGCCCCAGTGGGCTCTGAAGTGCCATTGACCTCAGTACTCTCAGCCTTTAACACACAGGTCCCTGGCTTAAGGCTGCCTCTTATAAAGAAATCTGCATAGGACCCTGGGTGGACCCATTGTAAGAAGATGTGACCTTTGCCCAAGGGGAGTCCCAATCCAGTCCCATAACACCCCCAGAAAATAAAAAGAGACCTAAGTTGTTTGGACTGATTAAAACAGGAACCCACAGCCCTTGATTGTGGTAGAGAACTTGCTTAGTATGCAGGCACTTATGAATTCAATTCCTAGCACCCCAAAAATGAAAGAAGAAAGAAAGGGAAAGGGGGAAGGGAGAACAAAGGAAAGGAGAGGAATGGGGAATGGAAAGGAAGGAGAAAGGGAAGAGAAGAAAGGAGGGGAGGAAAAGAAGGAAGGAAAGGAAAGGAAAGGAAGCCCATGTGGTCAGCCTTGCCCGGGACAGCTCCAAGGAGCTCAGGGAAGCTGTCATGATGAGCTACGCCCTCAGTCACACAGATCACCATCACATCTCTGATCTGCCAATGACCATTCAGGCCACCATCCCCCTAGCCTGGCGTCCTCATTTGCAAAATGGAGATAACAATGTCCAACTCACAGGCCTCATTGCAGATGAGGAGGCATCATGTCCATAAGCCAGAGGCACCACGTGCTTATCATATTGTCAATGTGATATCAATTTTGTCAATAACTGTTCTCATTTTATTAATGGATTAGCCAATTATCCTGTCATTAACCTTTTACAAACTCAGAGAGGAAACATCAAGACAAAGACTTGTAGAAGTCCAGTTTTCACCTCAAAGTCCGTCCTGTCTCCTGCACCCATGCCTACCCCAAGCCTCCACCCCCCCCTAACCTAGCACACACTCAGACACTTGGAACTCGCTCTGGGGAGGGTGTGTCTTCAGACCCCACCAGCCACTGCTATGGTGTCTGGGAAGACACCCTCAGTGAGGTGCTTGGGGGGAATTTTCTTCTCGAGTGGGGATCTCTGGGCCCCCACATGCACACCTACCTCAAGCACCTGCTTTACTGATCTCATTATAGAAGCGCATCCCTCAACTCATTATTCCAATTACTGTTTGTTCATGACACCTCACAATATTTTCATTACTCCATTTGTCTTCTGTTTCACATGTTATTAATAACGCGCAGCAATTACAATCACCTCTAATTACCACCAGCCCTGCTGCAGAGGCTCCCACTGGAGGGATCTCGGGACTGCCCGCCCAAGGGTGCTCCCAGTTACCACCTGCACTGGAGGTGCCAATTGAATGATTTAGCCCAAACCAAACTACCAAAACCATCCCCAGCCCAGAGCAATACAAACAGCCACGAGCTCTCATTCAGCGTGACAGAGGGTGACACAGCTCCTGATCTCAGGGGCTCCTGAATGTGATGTGGAGGAGACAGCCCTTGACCCTGAGGGACCCCATTCTGCAACAAGAGACACGGTCCTGTCCTTGAAAGACCTAGTGTGATGGAGAAGGCCTAACCTTCCACCCCAGGAGCCCCAGACTGATGGATAAGATGCGGCCCCTGCCCTTACTGAGACCTCATCTGACAGGGGCGACAGAAGTCACAGATGTCTGAGTCAGTGGCAACACTTCCCTGGCACGAGACTGCTTGTTTCTTTGGAACATTGATTTGTTTCCATTTATGCCCGTGATTGGCTTCCCCATGCATCTGTTCACCTCCCCTGTTACTTTGGAAACTCTCCCAGAAACAAGTGCCCTGTCCCTCCACACTCCTGTCCCTTCCCTGGTACTCAACACTGAAGCCTTGGCAAGGAGTCAGGGCCTGGTCATTGGCTAGAGACCGACCACCTCTGAAGCCATCAGCCCTGTGTCCTTCCTCACAAAGGTACTGGGCATTGGGAGAGATGGCTTACTGGGACAGAGATGAGGCTGAGAGTTGGTGTGCAGGAAGCCCGGGCTAGGAAGGCAGTCCAAAAATACACCAATGCCCATGTTTAGAACGAGCCAGCTGTCAAGAGCTGGGTAGGGGGGAAAGGCATCAGGAATCAATGAAGACCCCAGTGAACCCTGATTAGCCAAGACCTTCCTATAGCTTCCTGGGCTTCTGGCAGGTGGGACGCCCATTGAGAGCAGGTAAGCTGTGTTGATTCACCTGGGACAGAGGAGAAGAACAACACTGGATGAGGTCATACTATGCTCTGACCACTTCCCCTGTTTCACACATAAAATCTCGTGCTTTTGCTCTCTCATCTAATGAGGACGCTCTTACTGTCTGGATGAAGGCAGATGGAGTGGATGAGGTTCAGAGAGTTGATAAGACTTGTCTGTTCAAAGCCTGTGTCCCTCCCACAGCACCTCACGATCTATCTGCCTAGACGGAGCAGAAGGGTGTGGCGCTCCGTGACAGTGAGCAGATGTTAAACTGTGTGCAGTCCCCACCCTCATCTGAGGGCACCCAGGAAGTATACATACTCTAGAAACATACCTGAGAAAGTGGCAGTCTATCCACCACTGTCCCTTCAGTTTTGAGCCCCAGTTTGGTCATTTGATATTCAGTCACTTTGTAAACCAGTTTAGTTATTTTTTTTAAGATTTATTTTATTTATTTGAGGTGTGGGAGGGAGAGAGAATGAGTGACCATTCAGATCTATGCGCCACTTTGTGCATCTGGGGAATGGAACCAGGAGCAGGCTTTGCAAGCAAGCGCCTTTAACCGCTGAGCCTTCTCCCACATCCCCAGCTGCTTTTAAAGCACCGAGGCTCCGCTTTCCTTCAGTGTAAACAAACAGGGAAAGTTTAGGAAACTGAAGCGGTACCTAACTGGACCAGGACCCAGGGAACAGGGCCCATTGAAAAGTAGGAACTTGAGGGTGAGACACGGGCACCATCTTCAAAGGACTAATAGCACCCTTGGGGACAAGAGGACACACAGCATGTGACAAAGGTTCTGGGAGATTAAGCTCTTCAGGTTTCCACGTGCCCTGGGTATCTTGATTCAGCCTAGAGAACCCCACCTTAGGACATCCAGGGTGGGCTGTATGGCCGAAGTAAGGGCCTCTTAGCGGACCTCAAGGTCCTTCCAGCCCCGTGTAAGGACACAGAGGGGAGGTTTGGAGAAAGCAGACTTTCCGCCATCAACCGCAGAGATTCCAGACATGCTCTCCACTTCCCATATGTCCACGCAAGTAATGAGCCTGCCATCTGGACTTGGGTTGACGTCCTTCTGGAACCTAATTATTTTTAGCATTGTGCATCTTCTGAGGTCAGTGTAAGCCCTATTCATTCATTCATTTGTTCATTTGGCGAATATTTATTTTACAGGCAATCTGGGCCGAGCCTTAGAAATGCACACCTTCATCAAGCATGGCACAAGCCCTTCTCGTAGCTTGAAGTTTAGGTGGGGGACACAGACACATAACAACCAACCAGGGAGGCACAGAGAGGGTTCAAAATTAGAGAGCCTAAAGGGTCTGCTGTGGTGTAGCCAGGCATATCCTGCCACTGAGTCTGAGCCAGCAAGGACCACCCCTCACACATACACACATATGGGTGTTGGAGAGACAAAGCTGTGACAAGGCCTCAAACATCACAGGGTGGCAGAGATAGAAATGCTAACAAATAAATCAACTGAAATGTGATGTGTGCTATACATACCAGTGTGGGAACAGTGAGGAAAGAATGATTGATTCTGGAAGAGAGGAATCCCTTTTCCAGAGAGGGTGTCATGGAATACTATTGCTCTGACCCTGGGGGTTAGGGCACTGTCTCCCTCCAAACCCTGCTTCATTCGCCAGCTAGTAAAATCACACCCTCTCTGGAAAAGTGGAGGGGGACAGTGCTAAAAATGTCTGGGACGCTAACCCCCAAGGCCACAGCAGTAATATTCCCAGCCTGTCTTGAAACTGATGGCGAAGTTGCACATCCGTTGTGTTTAAACTAGGGAAGATGGTTGTGCCTGCCTCCTCAGGGTGTTGGTGATTGTCACCGCGGGCAGAGATGATGCTTGTTAAGTGTCTGTCATGGTGTTTTGCATATTAAGGGTCAGCAAATGTTGTTCTGTCTCGGCACCTCCTAGCTCCCATCCTCAGGTTTGGAAGGCTTCCTCTCTCCTGGTTTGGCTGCCCCCTCCTCTGACATCTCCCTTGGCTGTTTCTGTTGCTATGCGACCATACAAACAGATCTGTGAAAAGGAAGGACGTCTGGTGTTTCGGTTCCATTTCTGCAGTAGATAGACCAGCCCCGCAGAAGACATGAGGAAAGCAGATGTAACTATAGGCAGGCAGGTGCTTTTAAAAGTTGGACAGGCAATCCTGGAGACAGGCAAGCAGATGGACAGGCAGGCAGAGAGCCTTGTCACCCCTTGAGGGTTTCCAGAGCTGCGAGTGGCTTTCTACGTGCAGCTGGTGTAGGTTAATCTGTGGTTACTGTGCTTCTCCTTCCAGCTGAGTGTGGGAATTCGGTCACGGGCACTCAGGGCACTTTGCTGTCTCCCAACTTTCCTGTGAACTACAATAACAATCACGAATGCATCTACTCCATCCAGACTCAGCCGGGGAAGGGCATTCAGCTTAAAGCCAGGGCATTCGAACTCTCTGAAGGAGACGTCCTCAAGGTAAAGTCTTCAGTTTCATAGAGTGTGTATGTTACAGTGTGATTACTCTCTTGTCTATCCCTATGTCAATGACCCAAACTTCCCCTTTCCCTCCTGAGTCCTCCTGAGGTAAGACAGCTGTCCTCACTCATCTGTAAGAAAATACAAGAGGAACGGAAGTGTTAATATCTAAGAATATGGTGTCAGCATTTACTTAGGGACCATCTGCTCACACAGATGTGTGAATTGACTGCATAATAAAACGTATATAGTGCCTGGGTATGGTGGCGTACACCTCTCAGGAGGCAGAGGTAGATGGATCACTGTGAGTTTGAGGCCAGCCTGACTGAGACTACATAGTGAATTCTAGGTCAGCCTGGGCTAGAGGGAGACCCTACCTTGAAATATATATATATATATATATATATATATATATATATATATATATATATATATATGAATTCATGAGCTTCAGCCAGAACAATAAGGGTTCCTAGGATGAGGTATGCATGTATGTGTGTTTGAGAGCATTTATGCAGCTGTGTGTTTGTAGTTATACATCCTTTCCACACGTGTGAGTCTGTGTGTACATGCTTGTGCCAGAATGCTTCATACTCATGTACTTGCACATGCAAGTACATGAGAACACAGTAGATCAGTATGCAATGACAATGGCCTATGAATGGCAGTGAGCTAAAGAAAGTGTGTTCAGATCTTGGTAAGGAAAAGACAGGATGGGACTTGGATGACAGACAGGAGTTATTAAGAGCCCGAGAGGCATCTGTCTTGAGTTTCTTTGTGTGTGTGATTAAGTGGCTGTTATTAATAACGTGTAGGGTGTGCCTGTGTGAGTAATCAGAGTTGAACTTGGAGAATGTATTAAACAGCCGCTGTAATAAAATGGATTATAAAGAGAACATCACCCACATTACGTCCATTTTCATCCTAAGCCAAGGAACTTTACTAGTTCATTCTAATACAGTTTCATTCTCTGCAGCCTGAGAAGTACTGACATGAGAAAAATCTAAAACAATCAAAAGCCACTATGAAAAGTACAGAGAGGGCCCATTAAGTCACTGCCATTTTATGTACAGTTGATACACTTCACCCATCCGTGGAGTAAGTGCTCTCCACCTCATCCCTTATGAAAACTCAGGGGGCATTGACGGGCGTCGTATAGGACAGAACAATCCTCATGGGTATCGGGAGTCAGTCGCTTGCCTATCAAGCTCTACTTTTCAGCCCCCCACAAAAACTGTGTGTCTCCCATCAAGAGAGCACAGGCAGGAGGGTTTTATATCCTTCCAAGGACATGCCATCCGGTGTCACCATTGACCCCCCCACTCTCTATCCGCTTCTCATTATCATCAACAGCAGACCCTCAAAGGATACATCAGGGCAGCAGGACACAGGGTCTTCCTCTCCATCTTGGTGGAGATGGAAGGGACACAACCTTGGCAAGGCAGAGGCCTGCTTGAATGAAGGTCATGAGCACACAGGGCAGCTCTAAGGCTAGCTAACAACAGGCAGGAAGTAGGAGCAGTGGCTCTGTGATTGGGTCCTGAGAGGGCTTAGAAAAGGTGATTGCTAGAGATCACACAGAACACAGCCAGCGCCCGAGCTTCCTCGGCTGGGTGGTCCAGACTCAGAGTAGCACTGAGACCTGCCAGCAGGCGTGCACACCCATGTGCACTGTCAAGGTTCAGCCTCAGGGTCAAGAGAGGGACTTGGGCAGAAACCCAGGGCAATCATCAGAGAGATGAGCTCATACAAGATACAGGGCCCAGCAAACCCTGCACAATTGGGGTAAGAGGGGAATCCCTGGGTCACAGTGAAAAACTTCCAGACCTCAGACTGCATCTCTGCTGCCACCTTCCCAGCTGGCTTGCCACCAGCTTCTACCATGGAGATGATGATGAACCTTCTTTCTGATTGTCTGCGTGTGTGTGTGTGTGTGTGTGTGTCTAATGTGGGTGAGTGTATGCATGTTTGTATATGTACAGGTGTACGTGTGGGCAAAAGTGCACGTGCACAGATGTGTGCAGATTGGTGTGGAGGGTAGAGGATAGCCTGGGGTGTCGCCTACACACCTCTTTTGTGACCATGCCTTTCGTTGGCCTGCAGCTCACTAAGCTAGACTGGCTAACCACTGAGCCCCAAGGATCCTCGTACCTCTGCCTCCCTAGCCCTGGGATCAGTGTCACAGGCTGCCACGCCTAGTGTGTTCCGTGGCTACTGTAGATTGAGCAAATGCTCTCAAGACAATCACTTCACTCACTGAGCAGACGAAACACAAGAACATAACAACATCCTCCATAGGTTCCGACTAGGATGAATACAGGTGAGAAAAGAAAGATGGTCTCATTTACATTTTTAAATGTATTCAAAGTCAAGGTTTACTTGGCTCATAGCTCTAGAGAAGGATAATTCCAAAAACATAGTGCTGGCATTTTCCTGGCGACATCATGACACAGCAGACGGCATCACGAGCTGAGTCCAGCCTATGACTATGAATTCCTGCCCAGTGGAATACCCGAGGAAGAATCAAGATTGCAAAAGGGCCAAATGAAGCAACCATTCACACAAATGAAGTAAAGTCCTGCCTATGGATTAAGTACCATAAACACTGAGGAAGCCCTCGTGTCAGACCACCCCACTCACAGCTGCACAGAGTAAGGGAACCCCCATGTCAGACCACCCTGATCACAGCAACATAGGGTAAGGAACCCCCATGTCAGATCACCCTGATCACAGCAATACAGGCTAAGGAACCCTCATGTAAGACCACCCCGCTCACAGCACCACAGGGTAAGACCACTGGTGAGGAAAAGATCACTATGCTTGAGTTCCTTTGGGTGTCTACTAAGTTTGAGAGACCACACGGGGCCTCCATTCTCTCCTGATGGGACATTCGGTCCTGTATTTAGCTTTTGTTGACCCTCCAGGGAAAGTATAGTCAAGTCATAGCTGGCATCTACCAAGACCAGTCAGGCTTGCTAGAGAAGGGGCTTCCACAATCACCCTCTCCCCACGCCCATCTAGAGAAGGGGCTTCCACAATCACCCTCTCCCCACGCCCATCACTGGAAGTGCTTCAGTGTGCCATGGCTCTTCTTCCCCTGGAGACCAGGGGGTGATGATATCCTCCATTTCCATTCTTCCTCTGCAACAATGTGCCAACAAGCAAATTAACCAGATATGTGTAAATATTTAGTAGATGAAAAGAAGAGGCCCCGTCTGAGGAATTGGAGCTAATTGTTCCTCTGTATGTCACAAAGAACAGAAACATGCTTTAAAAGCTCCTAATTGGTATTCTTCATGGGATTGGAGAGAATATTATATTTATGGCACAAAATAGGCAATAATGAAAACATAGCAATCTCGGATGCGGAAAGATTGGATGGAGATGAAAAACATGATCACCCAATTAAACAATGGAACAGAGGCAATGAACGGAAGGTGGTAAACCACAGAAAAATGAAATCAGTTCATTAGAAGAGGCATTTGAGAATCTCTCCACATTCATAAGGAAATGAAAATGAGGATTCTTTTATATTAATAGAATGTACAATCAATCCACAATAAAACTTTATGTGCCAAGTAACATAGCACGAATGAATTAAATGAAGACTGCTAGGAATGTACCAGATTTTAATAAAGTTACAGTCATCTTGGAACATTTTAATATGCCTCTGTTAGTCTCTGACATGCGACCCAGGTTAAAAATAGATCAGGACTTGGTGATGAATAAGATCACAGAATAAACGCAAAGAGAGTAGAAAGAAACAATGTCAGTTTGCTTGTTTCTGAAACATTCTCCATATGTAGCCTTTCTCCACTTGCCTCAGCCTCCTACAGATAGGATTACAGGCATGCACCTTATCTGGCTGGAGACATGGTTTTCAAAATAAAAATAGAAGCTTGGCATGGTGCTTCAAGCTATGTTTGGAATTCCAGGCCAACACGAGCTACAGTGTGAGACCCTGTCTCAATAGGTAGGTAGGTAGGTGACTCAATAGATAGGTAGATAGATAAATACATACATACATACATACATACATACATACATACATACATACATGCATAGTAGATGAGTAAGTTGGATAGATGATAGATAGATAGAGTTAGATAATTGATAAATAGATGAAGAAATTACTAGAAAAAAGAAAACTAAAAAGCAGCAGCTTTATCCACAAAATCAATTTTTAAAGTAAGTAATGGATAAAGCAGACAAACATGGTAGGGCTGACAGGAAACAGAAGCGTTGCAGGTATGTAATCCTGGGAATGAATAAATAGAGACTATATATTTTTCATGGGAAAATTTAAGAACCACTTTAAGCCAACAAATCTGAAAGCTCAAATGAAATGGGAAATTTATAGACTAAAAACCAGAAACCATTTTTAAAAATTGGCATTCCCCTTATGCTCAAAAACTCCAGGCCTAGACTATTCTACAGGGGAACAGAACTTCAAGGAACAATTAGTCCCTGTGATAATCAAGCTATTCCTGGAGAGAGAAAAATAAAGATTCATCCTCCAGTTCATATTTATAAATGGGATGAGCAAAAATCTAGATATTAAAGGGTGGGTGGGCCATTTTCCCAGGCTGGGGGAAACGGTAAAAGATATGATGATCAGTGAAAAGCTCTGATTGGCTTAGAGGAAGGGGCTTTTGTCTCTGAGCTCGATCACACAATGGGCTAGATATAGTAGATAATAACGCATGCACACTTCAAAATCTCACTACCAAAATGGAAAGTATTTGAGATGATGAATATGTTAATAAGGTTAATTACTTTGATTAAAATTTTCACCTTGTGTTTGTAAACCACACATAAGTGAAGACAATTTTTAATGTATAAACTTTTGGTTTTTTTGTAAATATATATTTATTGTCCATAATGAGTTACATTATTTAGTGGGCAAACAATGAGTTGTTATCCCAAATTCCCCAATTCCCCCCCTCCCCATCCCTGATCAGTTGGATATCTAAACCAGAATGCAGGAAATATTAGGTCAATCTTATTTATGATCATCATATCTAAAGGCCCTAGAATAATATCAGGTTAAATCTAGCGTCTATTAAAATAAAGATCACCAAGCAGGCTGATTTCCAAGAATCCGAGGATACGTCAACATAATAGAAAAGCTCGTGATGATTTTTAAACAGGAGTTTTATTTATTTACTTATTTGAGAGAGAGAAAACGAGAGAAAGAGAGAGAGAGAGAGAGAGAATGTGTGCACCAGGACCTTCTGCCACTGCAAACAAATTCTCCAGTTTTTACATAAGTATTGGAGAATCAAACCCCAGGCCATGTGGCTTTGCAAGTACAAGTACCTTTAACTGCTGAGCCATCTCTCCAGGCCTCATGATTTTTTTTTTAAGATAACCCATATGAGATTGCTACTATATAGGTTTAAAGTCTTTAAATATTGGCAATTTCATATAACTCAATCAAACATCCTAAGGACAAGTTAAAAGAGATCCCCTTAATACATCCCAAAACAAAGTCAGTACCCACCCATAATTTTTAAAGAGTTCTCCAAAAATGGAATTGAACCTTCTCAAGAAAACAGAGAGGCTCTTAAAACGACACTGATAAACATTGTACTTAACAACAAAATGGCTTAAAGATTTTCAGCAACAGAAGAGGAATACCAGTGGTGATGCCATCACCAGCATTGTGCTGGAGATGCAACCCTTTGCAATTATCCCCCAAAATGGAAAAAAGAAGCTATAAAAATTAGAAAGAAATATAGAAAATGATCTCATTGATTTAGGAAATATGACCGATTCAACTAATAAACTGTCAGAACCAATACAAAAATTTAGCCAAGCAGCTGGTGTTTCTACAACCAATTAAATTGTAATCAGGGGGGACTCTCATTCATAATAGAAGCAAAAATAATGAACTGTCTAGAAATATGTCCCCCAGTGTATGGATAATCTTTACTGAGAAAATTATAAGACCGTATTTTAAAGATGCTATAGCTAAAATAAATTCAGGGCAATGCCATGCTTATAGACAAGAGAGGATAGGAACCTGCAATTCACAAAAGGAACCGTGGGATTGTTGGTCATTGCACAACCATCACTGCTCAGGCTCATGGTAATCAGAGCAGTGTCAATTCAAATGAGATGACGGGCTGGAGAGATGATTCAGAGGTTAAGGCACTTGTTTGCAAAGCCTAACGACCTGGGTTTGATTCCCCAGTACCCACATAAAGCCAGATTCACAAAGTGGCACATGCATCTGGAAGTTGTTTTCAGTGGCTGGAGGCCCTGGCTTGCAAATTCTCTCTCTCTCTCTCTCTCTCTCTCTCTCTCTCTCTCCTTGCAAATAAATAAATAAATAAATATATTTTTAAATTAGATGCCATTTCATACCCATCACATTGGAAAAAGAAAGATCAGATCAAGAATGCCAAGTGCTGGTGAGGATACAAAGCAATAAAAACTCCGTCATCCAGTGCTCCTGGGAAAAGTCTTGCAAGGTAACGAGGTGGAAACGGACCTTCTCTGCAGCCACACTTATGTGCAAGCACACGTGGGAATATTCCCAGAAGGATCCTCACATTGTCACTGTATGGAAAACTCTCTCTGCATAGCCATTCTGAAAACCACTGCCTTACCAGCCTGTCTCCTTCCAAGTAACAAACATGCATCGTTTCTCAGGGAGACACTCCCATCACCTTCACATGCTGATCAAGTGGCCCAGCGAACTAGAAGCCTGTTAGGATTTTTTAAAAAGAGCTCTATTCCCAAGAGCATTTGAAAGTAGAAAAACACCCAGGAATAAGTAGGAAATCTTAGGAAGAGACATAAATGACAACTTGATTGGCTGAAAGCAGACGTCATGAATATGGATGGGAAGATTTAATATCACCCAGGTGCATGTGTTTCTCACATCCATACATTCTGTTTCTTGGTCAGAATGATGTGCATTTTTCTTTGGGGAATTTTTGTTTCATTTTTTTAAAAAAATATTTTATTTACTTATGAGGAAGGAGGAATAGATGGGCACACCAGGGCCTTTCGCCACTGCAAATGAACTCCAGATGCATGCACCACTTTGTGCATATGGCTTTATGTAAGTCCTGGGGAATCAAGACGTCAGGCTTTGCAGGCAAGTGCCCTAACCACTGAGCTATCACTTAGCCTGTTTCATATTTTTAAAAAAAATTGGTAAAGCTGAAGCTTATCTATAAGAGTAAACATGAGATAACTTGTTAAAAGAAGGCAAATGATGACATCCCTTACTACATATTTAAAGGTATTATTAAGCTACAATAACTATAATTTGATCCTGTTTTGTTAAAAAAAAAGATTATACACACACACACAAAGAGAGAGGAATGAAGCACCTGGAAATCCTAGAACGACCATCACCAATGAGTGCTGAAAGTCGTTTTACTTTATTTTGTGCTTTTCCAGGCTCTTCTTCAATAAATATTTTATAATGGTACAAATAACATTATGGTTCTTAATGAATTAGAACAAATCATGCCTTGAGATTAAAGGGAAAATCCTGTACCCATTGTACTTTTTATTAATTAACAATAAGTTCTTAAATACCACCATAGAGCCAGCAAGTATTCAGATTTCCAAATTATCTCATAAATGTCACCATATATTTTTAGATTTGCAGTTTATTTGAGTCAAGCTTCAAATAAAAGCTGCACATTGGATTTGCTATCTAGAGTGTTGGTTAACCTGTCCGTTTCTCCCTCATCACTTTCCTTTCCCTCTTTTTTAAAAACTATTTTATTTATTCATTTTCAAGCAGAGATACAGAGAGAGAGAGGAGAGAGAGAGAGGGAGGGAGGGAGAGAGAGCACACACCAGGGCCACCACCTTGTGGGTCTGGCTTATGTGGGTAATGGGGAATTGAACCCAGGACCTTAGGCACTGGAGGCAATTGCCTTAACCACTGAGCAATCTCTCCAGCCCTCCCTTCCCTCTTATAATTTATTTGTTGAAGAAATCTGTCCACTCGATCAGTGGAATTTTCCACGTGTGCATGTTACTGATGACCTGCCTGTGATATTATTTCATATGTGCTTCTGTTCGTGGTTTTTCCTATTAGTTGGAAATTAGATCCAGAGATTTGATCTGATCAGGTTTGATTCTTTCTGGCAAGATAATTCTATAGGTCTTCTACTAAGAAGCATCTGATGGAGCTGGGGAGATGGCTCAGTGGGTCAGAGCACTAGCTGGGATAGTATGAAGACCTCAGTTGGATTCCCAGAACCCACATTTAAAAAAAACTGTGTGTTTCTGCACATACCTGTAACTTCAATGCTGAGTGGGTTGGATTCAGGAGGAACACTGGAACTCTCTGGTCAGCCAGTCTAACTGGGAAAAAAAAAAAACCAGCACAAGCTCCAAGTTCAGTAAAAGATCCTGTTTGCAGAAAATAAGGCAAAGAGAGATAGAGGAAGATACTGTCCTCTGTACCCCACACTCATGTACATGGGGCACACAATTCTGATACCTAGTTGTGAAGTTAGCAACTATTAATAACTAATGCCTTGTTCCATTAATTCCAATAAATGTTTGATGATTTTAAAAAATAAAAACTTTAAACAATTTGGATCCAGCAGTGGGTTAAACTCTTTGAACTGGCTTCACCTCAGTACTGAACCCCAAGATTCTCTCAATGGGGTCAGATAACAGAGTAGGACTCTAGCAGCCAGAAAAGCTCTCTGTAAAATATATCACTGTTAGCTGGAAGGATGGCTTCATTCGCAAAGCTTCCCTTCATAAGTGGTAGGATGGAAATTCTGTTCCAATTTGCTGGCAGCTGGTACCACGTTGTGTGCCATGCACAAATATTCATCACCCACCCATAGATCCCATCTTAGATATTTACCAAAGCACCAGGGGGCTTCCACTCAATCACAACTTCTGTTGTTCTTTGTACAATTATCCAGAAAGGAGCAGCCACCTCGAGACCCAGGGAGCCCGTTCATTATTCTGACAATTGTTGTCTTTGCTGGTGCTCTGAAGTTCAGGGGACAGATGGGAATGAGGGAAGCCAGATGCCTCCGTGATCCCCCCCCCTTGGCAAGCCCAGCAGGCCCTAGCAGGAGCCCTCATTATGCAGGGAAGGGGCAGAGGCTGAGCTTGGGGAAAAGGAAAGTCACCATGACATGGGGGTCGTTTTAAACTCCGTCCTTCTGTGCCTCACTTCCAGCAGAATGGTCAAGACGGGCCACTGCCACAGATGGATGGGGTCAGATGGGAAGATGGCTTTGGTGACAACAGTGAGAGATGTCACGTGCTTTCGGCCAGTCTATCTATTGATACAAGATGGCTTGGGAAGTCAAGCAGCCCCAAACTGGCCTCCTCAGGCTGCTGAAGAGTAAGCTGGTAGCATATGGGGCTTGAGGAAACGGCAGATTTCCACTGGAAATGTTAGATTAGCAACCAGTTCCCAAATACTAGATTCACACTGTAGTCATGGAGTAGACAGGAATGTGTGGGAAGAAGGTAACTTGCTCAGCTGCCAGCTTCCCTCTGTCATCTTCCTTGCATCTGATAACTTAACTGCCCCCTCGAACAGTTCTTATCGGGTCTGAGGCACCAGGGCTGTGGGGTGAGAAGACATTGAAATAGACCGTGCTGATGATTTTGGAAATTTCTGGTGTCCAGGTCTATGATGGCAGTAACAACTCTGCCCGTTTGCTGGGAGTCTTCAGCCGCTCTGAGATGTTGGGGGTGGCTTTGAACAGCACATCCAGCAGCCTGTGGCTTGACTTCATCACGGATGCAGAAAACACCAGCAGAGGCTTCGAACTGCAATTTACTAGTAAGTCTTTCTTGTACCTGAATGGACAGTGAAGTGAGACTTTCCTATCCATATCGCTCATCTATTTGAGCTTCTACTAGCTCGTCAGACACAGTGGGCTCTTGTCCTTAAGTGGTCTACCTCCAGTGGGTTCCCCACTCTCCAGCAAATAACCTCCCACCCATGATTATGCAAGTGACCCTAATTTAAATCAGTGGATCAAAATAAATAAAAGCATAAAGAAGACATGAGAGCAGGATGGAGCCCCAAAGAGAAAAAAAAAAGATTTTAATGGGAGGGAAAGGAAGAAGAGAGAAGGTAACTGAAGGGAATGGGATCAAAAAGCATTAAATACAGGATGCAAATGACAAGGGAAGTCCAAGGGGTGATTGGATCAACTGAACTGTGAATAAATAGTGACACGTTCATACAGCAGTGTATGATCTGACAAAAAAAAAAAAACCCTGCTTCAACTTAAGTGAGCCTTAAAAACATTGCATGGAGTGAAAACCCAGCCACAAACGCGACCTATCGATTGCTTTTTCAGGAACTTCTCAGAGCAGGCAACTCCCAGAGACAAAAGGGAAGTTGGCTCTGGGAGTGAAGGGAAAATGTACAAGAAACTTCTCTCTGAGGTGATGAAAATGCTCTACAACTGATTGTGACACTAATCGCACAACATGGAGTATATAAGAAACACTGAATTATACACTTTAAGTGGTGGGTGAATTGTGCTGTACAATGAATCTGATAGGATTATTTTAAATAAAAAAAAAGCCCTTGCCTGAGTGCTAGGTGCCCTAGCAGAGAGGATTTTTGTCTGTTTCAGGATGGCTCAGGGCAAAGGGATTAAATAAAATCCCATTTGAATTCCATTTCCATGGTGTGAGTTTGGAACAGTTTAGTTAACCTTCCGGCGTCAAGCTTTCTGCCAATGTAGATTGCAGATAATGACACCCACCTGTGAGACCCCCATGAATAACCAATGAGAGGTCTGTGGAGCCTGGCATGGTGGGAGCCTTTTCCACGAAGCCTCTTCAGCTTTGTAAGGTACATGTGAAGTGACGTTCCCATACTGCTCTGTCATAATCTCACAATGTCTTCATGAGCGGAACGGAAGAAACAGCTCCCACTCGCAAAATGCCATGAGGTCAGCAAAATAGAAAATCCAGCCCGAAGCCTGAAAATGATCCAAAACTGAAACCATTTGCATAAAGCAATAAGGGAAAGGAGATTCCCTTCTACACCCTCCGCTGGGCACAGAGACAGGGAGGGGTTCTAAGCATGAGTGTGCTGTCCCCAGGGTGGTGGCCAGGGCACCTGTCCTGAGGATACGGGCTGGGAGGGAGAAACCCTTAGTTTCTGCTCATTTGGCCTCTTCTCTCTTCTCCAGGCTTTGAGCTCATCAAATGTGAGGACCCTGGAACCCCACAGTTTGGCTACAAGGTTCATGATGGAGGTCATTTTGCAGGGAGCTCCGTGTCCTTCAGCTGTGACCCCGGCTACACCCTGCGGGGCAGTGAGGAGCTCTTGTGTCTGAGTGGAGAGCGTAGAACCTGGGACCGGCCACTGCCCACCTGTGTTGGTAGGATGCCTCTTGCTCTTTGAGGGCCCCCACTCAGGTCTCCCCTAATGTGACCTCAAACTCTGGTGTTATAGAAAGTATTCAGGTCCCCGGGTCATCCACTGGAATTGGATCCTCTTCTTAGTGGGCACTGTGGCTTGAACCCCTCTCTTCACCGCTTCCTCACTTTCACATCTCATTCCACCCAAGTAGCAGGGCAATCGGGTCGTGGCTTGCCATTGTCACATTGAACCAGTGGGACCAGAGCCAAGTCATGCCCTCAGAGTTGTAGCATGAGTTATGGAGAAGTGGTAAGAGAAGGGGTTAGAAAGACAAAGATGGCACTTTGAACTGAGTTCCAGGGTTTCCTGCAACACCAAGTCTCACTCTGGGTCTCAGTTCCTTCCCCTGTAGGTAAAAGAGGGAAAGAGGCCTATTCTCCCTTTTCTGAGGCAATGTGGGGAGAAAGAATGAAATCATGAACTAGTGTTGATCTCACACTTAAAGGACATGACCATCTTGCATCTTCCTGAGCTTCTGTCTCTTCAGATCATCAGCAGAGATTCTCTGGACCAGGGACAGCGGTCCCAGGCAGAAGTGCAAACTACACACAAGCTGTCACTCTCTGTGTCTGACCTTCCTGCTGATCAGGATTCTATGGCACTGCTCATCCTATCTTCCCCAAAGCAGGCCTTTCCCGCCAACTGTGACTGCTGTCTGCTCGGGCCACCCTACAATGCTCAATCTTGAATTTCTTTCAGCTGAGTGCGGAGGGACCATAAGAGGAGAGGTGTCAGGGCAGGTGCTGTCTCCCGGGTATCCAGCTCCCTACGAACACAATCTCAACTGCATCTGGACCATCGAGGCAGATGCCGGCTGTACAATTGGGTGAGTGTCAGAACCAGCAAGGGGAGCTCTCCCCAGCATCATCCCCAGGTTCTCAGCTAATGCCTTGTCCCTCGTGTCACTCCTGAGGGCCTGTGGGATCAACAGTGGCTGCTGTGGCCAGGGGCTGAGCCCTGTGGAAAGCCTGGGCAGGCAGGTCTTAACCTCTTGGGAGTTGCATTCCTCCAGCTTACTCTGCCTGGACAGCTCGCTAGTGGCTTGCAGAGCAAGACGATCTCAGCCCTCCATTGACCACTGGTGGCACTTAGCCTTGGTCAGGCTGCATCTCCTCTGAGTGAGATGCACTGGGGGTCAGTGTGGAACCTGAATCCCAGGGAAGGTTAAATACTGGTGCTATGCCATTTCTCTACGTCAATAAAGATCTGCTTAGAGCTATCTGGCAGGTTGTTTCTCTTCCTCAGTCTGTTTCCACGTACGGAAAATAAGGACCAAAAAGCATCTGCGTGTTAGGGCTCTATGGGGAAGTAAACAAGGAAGCCCAGTGCTGTTCTCTCTCTGAATAAGGCTCCTTTCCCAAATAAACACCTGACAGGAATTTCCAGAGTCTGTGAACATAAAAACATAAAAAGGTGCACCAAAAAAAGGGGGCAGGGCCTTTCTCACAGACTTCACAACAGCTTTGTTGATGACCATAAGCCTTAATGATAACAGGATCTATTTTTTGTATGAGAAAGCTGAAAAGACAAGAGAATGCTTAGTGTGGCAAAACTACATAGGAGTCAGAATACTAAAGAGCAACCCAGATCTTTCCAGATCTTTCCATCATATCACACTGCTGGCCAGACTGGGCCTTAAGCTATGGTCCAGATGAGGTTGGAGGCAAGCAAGTTGGGTTTGTGGAATGCTCAGAGCTGTGAAAGGAGAATTGATGAAATATGGGAATGGAGAGGAAACCGGCTGGGGTTAGAGGTGCATGTGCAGATGGAACAGTTAGGATGAGTGGGCTGCTTATAGAGATCCTTCCATGCCAATAAATAGGAGCAGAGCCGGGCGTGGTGGCACACGCCTTTAATCCCAGCACTCGGGAGGCAGAGGTAGGGGGATCGCCGTGAGTTCAAGGCCACCCTGAGACTACAGAGTGAATTCCAGGTCAGCCTAGACTAGAGACCCTACCTCGAAAAACCAAAAAAAAAAATAAAAATAAAAATAAAAATAAATAAATAGGAGCAGGGTTGGTCCACCTGCAGTAGAGAGCTAGTGGAAGACAACCATGGACTCTGTTGTGATCCAGGGCCGAAGTGCTGAGGGTTTGGAATAATAAAGGAAGCTAAACCAGGCATGGTGGTGCACACCTTTAATCCCAGTACTTGGGAAGCAGAGGTAGGAAGATCGCTGTGAGTTCGAGTCCAGCCTGGGACTTCATAGTGAATTCCAGGTCAGCCTGGGCTAGTATTTTGTAAGGGAATACAACGACTAGAATTTATCGAAACACATCTAGCCCGTCGGTCCTCGGACAGTCCTGGCTTTTACGGCCACGGTGGCCTCAACCTCCCTTTCTGCCATATTTTGCACCACTTGTCTGAAGTGACGCTGTGGGAAGCTAAATTACTGGCCACTGCCTGTGCGTACGCTCTCTGTTCTTATTCCTACTTGGTCCTGAACCTTCCTCTGAAGGCTTATGTCTAAAATCCCCTATGCCTCAAACCCTGTGCAAACATCAGCCACAACATCTTCTCCTACGTCCTTCGAATGCCCCACTTCACTTCCGTGGCACCATGAAGTAACAGAGAGCTGCACATGAGCAGATGAATGAGCCACGCTCTAAGTCAGGAAAGGAGGGTGAGCTCCTCCTGGTTTGTGTATGCAGTCATTCCTTCCTCCTGGAACTCCTGTTTTCTTTGCTGTCTATCTCTCATGCTTCACCTCCTTCCTAGAGCTGTTGTCTCTGCCTCATTCACCTTTGAAAATCTCCTGGCTCAAAGAGTGCCAAGTTTTTGATGAATGAATGAATGAATGAACAAGTGAATGAATGATTGATCAAGCAAGCAGAACTGAATGGTTAGTAACTTTATGGTGGGCCCTCAGTCAATGCAGAGCACACTGAGAAGCTCACTCCAGTGCCCACGTATGCACATCGGGAGGAGGTCTCCACTTTTTCCTAACTTGGAGCATCATTCATCCTCTCCTTCGTGAGGGAATTCTCTGTTGCTGCTTGATGTCACATAAGTGGAGGCCCCCAAATCCTTGTTTACAAAAGAGATCCTGAAGACTGGGACAGAATAAGGCCTTGAAGAAGAAGGGAATGAGAAGGCAGATCAGAAGGAAACCCAAAAAGTCATCCTGGAAAAGGTGACACCAGTGTGGAGTCCTCAAGGATACTGAGGAGGTTGCCAGTTAGTCCAGGAGGAGGGTGATGGGGAGGACTGCCCGACAGAGGAAGTGAGGAATGCTTCCATGGAGAGATGATCACCTGCGATTCAGTTCCCTGGGTAGTGCGGCCTTGAGGGATGGGAGGCCAGAGGGCCTTGAGCTGTTTGCTATGTCTGGACGTGTCCTGGCAGCATTGTGGAGAGTGGGCACCAAGGGCAGCTGGGGTCAGGAAGCCCTGGGAGGTCTGTCTCCTGGCTGTGCTGGGCTGAGGAAGCCTGGACCAGGCAATGGCAATAGAGATGGTGAAGGAGGGACAAGACAGGGGACAATTAAGTGCTTATACTAACTGAGATGGTGATTTCTCTTTCCTCAATTTGTGCCATGTAACAAACAATATGTAATGTATACAGAAAAGTATACTGGAAGTTATCAAGTACTGGCCACAAGATCTGGGGTTATTGGTATTTCACCATATTTCCCCCTCCTTCTCTCTCTCTCTCTCTCTCTCTCTCTCTCTCTCTTTTCTCTCTCTCTCTCTCTCTCTCTCTCTCTCGATGTGTACATGAGTGTGTGGGGGTGTGGTATATGCAAATTCATGTGTAAATGTGCACCCCACCCCCATGCACATGCATTCAGAGGCCAGAAAAGACCTCACCGGTGTGGCTCTTCTGCCTTACTTCCCTGAGACAGAGTCTCTCACTGAAGCTAGAGGGCCATGTTCTATGGTTAGACTGGCTGACCAGGGAGCCTTTGAAACCCTCTTGACTCAGGGATAGGGTGACAAAATGTGCAGCCGTGCCGGCTTCTTACCTGGGGGACGGGGATTGAACTCAGGTTCTCACGCTAGAGCAACAGGCATGCTTCCCTGTTGGCTCATCTTCCTCTTCTTACTTCTTTTCCATCCTTTCACTTTATGTTATTATTTATTTTATTTTGTGTATGTGTGTGTGCACATTTGTGTGTGTGTTTGTGTACCCATGGGGCGTGTGTGTGTGTGTGTGTGTGTGTGTGTGTGTGTGAGAGAGAGAGAGAGAGAGAGAGAGAGAGAGAGAGAGAGAGAGAGAGAGAGAGAGAGAGAGAGAGAGCCAGCCAGAGGACAAGATCAGGTGTCAGACCTCAGAAGGGCTGTCCACATTGCTTTAGAAATAGTTTCTCACCGGCCTAGAACTCACTAAGTAAGATAGACCGCTTGGCCAGTGAGCCCCAGGGATTCATCCATCTCTACACGTGGCCAGGCCAGGCACCGATCTTTTACCTTTTGGATGAAACCTTCAAAAGCATATCAGGGGCTTAATTTTAAGTACTTTGTCCACATCTTCCAAAGAGAAGGGTGTAGCCAGTCCACGCCCTCCTCCATTCCCTTGGCCTCCACACTACTAACTTGTGTGAACTCTTGCTCCTCCATCTAACCTTTCCTCCTTCTCCTCTCCTCGATTCCTTCTTCTCCCTCTCCTTCCATTTCCTCTTTCCCTCCCCATCTCCCTCCCTCTCTCTCTCACACTCCCCTTTTCCCTCCACATAAGTAACCAGCAGCAAAGTTAAGGGAACTAGTAATTACACATACAAAGAGACACTTTGGCGTTTGAATCCTTAGTCATTTTGTTCTGATGATAATATTTTATAAAATTTTTCTCTATAAAAATAGAAAAAAA